>JASDQU010237313.1:6735-17076 GCA_032191745.1 Picea mariana | reverse complement strand
GATGAGGTCAATCCTTCTCTTCCATGCACTGAAGTTAGAGGCTCCATCTAACTTGTTCTCAGACTTCATAGAGTTCGTCATGGCTTGCTTGATTTGGTCAAACCCTAGATTTTGACCAGAAATCCAAACTTCACGTCTCGGCCTTCTGAGAGTACCAGGAGATGCGCTAGGCTAGGGCACACTGATATATCCAGAGAATAGGTCAATCCATTCATTTAAGGTGCCTCAACAAGAGTTTTAGGGTTTCTGCAACTGCTTCTGCTAGTAACCCTAGCTGCAGTGCTTTTGGAAGCTGCTCCTGCTAGTAACCCTAGCGACAGTTCCTCAACGAGCTCAATGTCTAGCGGCTATGTTTCCTTCCAGCGTTTTAGGCTGACTGAAGGGGTGTGGGCCCGTAACCTGATAGAATATAGAAGATGGTGTGCTCATTTTACCATTGACGATACCTTCGTCACCTAACCATAAGCCGAAGCCTCCCTCCAAGCACCTTAACCCTGACTAAGAATTCTTCCAGAAGCAAACCCTAGGCTAGATAGCCAAACAAAGGGCAGCGCATCTCTCCTTAAGGATAGCGCAACACAAAAGTCTGATCATATTAACAGGGATGATTTTAGGGGCTAAATTTCGCTCATGGGCTAATTTTCCATGGTTTTTCCAAAAACGAGATTCACTATTTTAAAAATGATTCGCCCAAATTCTATAGGATAAAATTATTTTACCTTTAAAATCGCCAAAATTTTATAAAAACTATATAAAATACTTAGAAATTTGAATATTTTTAAAAAAATATCGCCAAACATTTATACTTGACATATGAAGGATTAGTAATATTTGCCAAGGTTTCTACATTTTAAAATAAATTTTCATCCTTAAAATCATCCATGATCATATAGTCCCAAAACCTAGCCAAGAGATATTCAAGCCAATACTGAGAACTAGCTACTGTTGTAGCTACACTTGCAACCCTCCTCCAAACCTGCGCACCAGACTGCAACTGCAGTGCGCACCAACTGGGAAACTGCAATTTTGAGATGTTGCAAATGAGAACTGGTGCCCTATATTTATAGTAATCCTGCCAGTTTTGCTGGGGCCAACTTCTCCTTCTGGGTATGTGTCTGTTCAGTATATTATTATTATTTTTGGCCGACTTCTTCTCTTGGAGGCTAATAGCCTAATATAAATTATCTTATTGATCCGAGAAGGCTTCTAGGGTTATTAGCCAACTCATTAGGGTGTCTCTTGGTTCGCGGAGTCTTCTATTCTCATTAGGTTCACATGTGGGGGTAAATACCTCCCACAGCTACCATAATATTAACACAACCGAGGCTACTGAATGCTTTGGTTGACTATTGGCATCCTGATGCAGAGGCATTTATGATAGAGGGGAAATCACTGGTGCCCACCACCGAGGATATCTATTTTTTGACTGGCCTCTCAAGGAGAGGGGAACCAGTCAATTTCAAGACATTTCCATCGGGGCCGCATAACATAGTGAAACCGATAGCCATGTATTCTAAGGTTGGGACAGATCGTTCGAGCCCCCAGGTGCCTATAAGCAAGATCACTGACCTATCACTGCAAGCGATAGTATTGCTTATTGGGGGGATTACTAGTTCAGTGGCCTTGCACTAGGCATCCCACACACAAATGAACTGTGCTATCCAGTGCTTGAATGCACAAATTTTCGACTGGAGTACTACACTGTTGGAGTGCATGAAGAGGCAATTGACAGATTGTCGTCAGCAGACACAAAGGAACTTCGGATTTGGGACGATTTTGTGTTTGTTCTTTTTTGAGAGAGTTCCGAGTTTCAGTCCTCGGGTAGTGGTATGTGGACATCAGGCCTCGTTTCCTGCACTGTGTATATGGGTTGTACTGATGCCACGACAGGGTGGTGGAAGGACAAATGAGTCCTTCGACGATGAATTTTTTTTCCTGGCTGTCACGGTAGATCCCTGTGATCGAGGATTACCCATATGCAGGGATAGACTTTTTGAGGGATCCCGAGATACCTGTGCCTCCTGGTGAGGAGCGAGGAGAAATGGGTAAGTCTTCATCTTTGTAACTATCTTTATTTTTTCGGGTTATATGTAATTTTTATGTCGTTTTGTTTATATATCATTTTTATTGTAGGTCAGAGTTTTTGACGGATATACGTTTGTTGTATGCAGATGTGGGACCAGTATGACCTATCGATTATGCCAGGAACAAGCGTCGTCCTCGGCCCGGGGCCGCAACCGCTGTTGTTGGGGGGCCAGCAGTAGCGGGAGCCCTCCCAGCCAGGGAGGATGAGAGAGTACTTAGACGAGTTGAGCGGAACTTTACTGCACTCACTCGTACAATCCCGTTGGCAGAGATTGAGGACCTGCCTCCATCCATGCAGCCTCATGTAGTAGGGCCACCTCAGACATGTGTCTGATTGTTTAGGAATTTAGCCCATGCTGTGGACCAGTATAACAGGGCCCACAGGCCCTGACTTCTCTTTAGACACTTTTCGTGCTATGAGCACTACTTGTACTTATTTTTTGAGGGCATAAGCCCTGTGACTTATATATTTTTGAGGCGTTTGCATCCATCTGTATGCTTTGGTTACTTTTATGATTATATATGGATTTTTATGTCTTTTTTTGTATTATGGATCATGTGTGTAAAATGTATTTACATATTTATGTGAATTTCATTTTATGTGTGTGCAAGATGCCAATCTAAAATGTGATTAGCTAGAGTATCTGTAACTTGGTTTAATCTCCTAGGAACATGAAAATATGTAATATAATCAAAATTTTGTTCTAAGAGACATACCCTAAGGAATCGTCGGTGTAAGGTCGGGTCATGTACCCGGTAGAATATATTTAACTGAGACAGAACCAGCTGAGAGTCGAGATAAACCCGGAGATGAGAGATACCAAATGACAAAGCGTCACGTGGTAACTCAATAACTGCATTATATTCGGCGGCATTATTTGTGGTGTCACCTAAGCATACCCCTCCGGAAGACAACAACTGGCCTTGAGGTGTAAATATTACCCAAGCTGTGGAGGCAAGCCTCCGTGTGTGCCGGCTAGCACCGTTTGCGTACCCAATGAACACCTTGGATTCACTTGACATCTACCACATTGACAAAAGAGAGTATCAACGACATGTCCGTAACACCAAAAGAGACTAGAAAATAATATTACAAAAGACTATACATATGTTACAAAAAGTTACCCACAGTGACCTACCTATGAGTTATACTTCTTGAGGTAGAGCCCATTTTGAGGATCCGCCAAAGCATTCCCTTCAAAGTCAACTAGACGAAAAGCACCCTTTTTTAACACCTCTTTTATGATGAAAGGTCTGAACCACATGGGTTTGAATTTTCCTGCCCCTAGGGGGTCCTTGTCTTGGTCATAGACCAGGACAAGGTCGCCTTTAGAAAAAATTTGAGGATGAACGAACCTATCATACTGACACTTAACCTTATGTTAGTGAGCCTCGTTGGCTAGGGCCGCATCACGATGCTGCTCATTGAGCTGCTCAAGGTATACTAACCGTTCTTCAAGTGGAGAAGTGTCTGGCAATAATTGTACTGCCAATTTTAGAGACAGGATCTGGCATTCAATGGGAAAGAATGCCTCCAACCCGTAAACAAGTTGAAAAGGTGAGAAACCGGTTGCAGTCTTAACAGACATTCGGTAAGCCCATAATGCCAAGTATAACATAAAATGTCAATTTGACTTGGCTGAGTTGATAGTTCACTATAAAATAATCTTAAGAGTTTTGTTTACAGCTTCCACCTGCCCATTAGCTTGGGGGTAGTAGGGTGATGAATTTTCTTGCCATAACCCAAGCTTTGATGTTAACTCGGTCATCATTTGGTTCTGAAAGTGACTACCATGGTTAGTGACAATCTCTCTTGGGATGCCGAACCTTGCTTTTATCTGGTTGAAAAGACAAAGAGCTGGAGTCTCTCCATCATCCTTAAACGTTGGCATAGCTTCAACCCACTTTGTGAAGTAGTCGATAGCTACGATGATATAGCGGTGCCCGCTTGTTGAAGGAGGGTTGCATGTAGTGTAATCAATCCCCCACTTGGTGAAGGGACCAACTATGATGACAGGAAACATAGGAGCGGGGTGTGCCCTCATCTTCCGTGAGAAGATTTGGCATGGATGGCACTTCTTGACCGATTCAATACAATCTTTGATTAGCGTTGGCCAGAAGTAACCTGCTCATAGAATCTTTTGGGCTATTTCCAACCCATACAAATGACCGCCACATGCTCCAGTGTGGAAATCGTTAAGAACTATAACTGCCACCTCATGAGTGAGACATCGATGCAATATGCAATCTACACCTCTTCGAGACAAAGTGTCATTGAGTATGAGATCATTTTTAGCCTGATGGTGTATGCGTCGACGTTCGTCAAGAGAAGAAGAAGTGGGGCACTTCAAAGTCTGGAGATAGATAAGTATATATCCGTACCAGGGGTCCGAAGATGTGATTAAAAACATATCTCCCCATATAGGCAATTCTTCAGGCACAACATCACCTGACTCAACCGAAAGTTCCGAAATAAGTTCTACGAAGACCAGTGACTTTTTGGACTTTGCTAAAATTAAGTCTAAGTAAAACTCCTAGAGGATGAATATACATCTACTGATTTTTCCTCCTATTACTCGTCGTGTCAACATGTATTGGAATGGATTTACGATGACAATGAGGGTGGTATTGTGAAACAAAACATAATGACAGAACCGTTGAACAGTATGAACTGCTGCCAACACAAGTTTTTTGATATGGGAATAATTGAGTTTCGGTCCTATGAGGCCTCGGCTCAGGTAATAGATCACGTATTCTGAGAACAAGTTGTCTTCCTGAACTAAAACCATGCTAATGGTTGACTCTACAGCAACCAGATATAATAAGAAATTTGTGTTATATTTAGGTGGCCGGAGCAGAGGGGCAGTGGTGAGGGCATGTTTCAATGCATCGAAAGAACATTGAGCAACCTCGTCCCAGTAAAAGGGGACATATTTCTTTAGTAAGCGCATAAAGCCCTTGGTGATCTCGGCATAGTTGGCGATGAAGCGGCGTAAAAAGTTTGCCTTGCCTTGTAGACTTTGAAGTTGAAGGATTGTGTGTGGGTGGGGCAACTGAATTATTGCCTCCACCTTGAGAGGATCGACCATGGTCCATGTTGTTGATACAATGAAACCTAACAAACGTCCTAACGTTACGCAGAAGCTGCACTTGTTTGGATTCAAGCGAATCTGAAAGTAGCGACAACATTCGAAGATAAGTCGAAGATGTTTGGGATGATCCGTTCTCTTGCAAGATCGCGATGCTAAATAATCTAAATAGGCCTCGACTATATGCTTGAGGTCATGGAAAGCAAAAGACATGGCCTGCTGAAAGGTTGCTCTAGCATTTTTAAGACCAAAAGCCATCTTATGATGTGCGAATGTACCCCAAGGACAAATGAATGTCGTTTTATGTTGGTCCTCGGGTTTGATCTGGATTTGATTATATCCCAAAAAACCATCCATGAAAGAAAAGGCCTCGCAACTGGCACATTCATCAATGATCTAGTCGATGAATGGAGTTAGAAAATTATCTTTGGGACATGCCTTATTTAAATCACGGAATTCGGTACATACACGAATCGTGCCTTGTTTTTTATTGACCGGAACAGGATTCGACACCCATTGGGTCAAATGGATAGGATAGATAAAACCCACCTTTAGAAATTTCTCGACCTCAACCTTAATGGTTGCTGCTTTCTTCGGATTAACTAGACGAAGCCTCTGCCGAACCGGCTTGGCGTCAAGATAAGTTGTGATTTCATGTTCGACTATTTTTGGATCGATGCCTGACATTTACTCATAAGACCAGGCAAAAGCGTCGAGGAACTCTTTGAAAAGATTGGTGTAGATTTGAATCTCTTCGGGGGAGCAATCCGCTCCGACGAAGACATTCTCCACGACGACAGGGTTTCGGGAGATATTTATCGATAAGGTTTCATCGATAGTTGTCATATTACCCTCAACATAAACCTCATGTGTAGCTAAGGGGTTAATAGGACAAGACCGATCTCCCATCATAGTCACGGTGAATTCTCCTGCTTCGATTCGGCTTAACTCCAGGAGGAAGTATGATCTGTGATGAAGATCTTCCCAGGGTTTGTCTAGACTAGTCATTGCTTCGATTATTTCTTCATCGGAGGGCAAGACTAAGTCTAATGAATCGGTGCCAGCAAGAGAACCCTGAGCCCAAATAGGCTCCAGTAGAGGATCTAACTCTTGTTCAGGAGTCAAATCGGGGTTAGCTAAAGCTTGTTGTACTAATGAGTACACTACTTCAGCAGTGGACAAGGGCAAGAACATACTCGAGTGCCCTGTCTCATCCATCGTGGCTGATGGGGAAGGAAGTGTCCATGGGTCATCGAAGTAGGTCATGCGGAATGATGAAACCTAAAAAATCTCAACCTTATGATGATTGGATATAAATTTGATATCGCCTTGAGGGGGCGGGTAATCGAAGGTACCCATTAAGGATGGGCACAAACCAACCCTTATGTTAACAACACCTGGTTGAGTATTATGAAACATCGGGTCCGTGGATGCCCTTAGTAACGGGTCAGGTCTGGAGAAAGACAATTGATCTATGGTCAGAATCTGGCCCTCATGTGGAAACAACAAGACCCAAAACACTGTAGCGACCATGGCTTGCATAGCGTAAGTCCAACTCTTTCCTAACAAAATATTATAGTCGAGGGGAGCATCAACTACTTCTACCTCGATGCACACGGTCTTCCCTCCTAACTGCACGGGGAAAGACAGAATGATACCATGTGGTCGTAATGAACGACCGTCGAAAGCAGTGAGGAGAGTAGGTGACAGAGGCAAAATGGGTTGGATGATGGCCTTCCAACATGCTAAAAACATAACGCATGTCGAGGCTCCCTCATCCACTACCGTGCGGAAGATATTCCTTGTAAAAGTTTTCGTGGGATGAGCCACTACTATCTAAAATGCTACGTGGTAAGGAATATGAGGTTTTAGGTCAGTTGTATCTAGCATGATTATACCCGAATTACAAGTCTCGGTAGATCCTAAAGCTGCTAACAAAGATTTCCTCTAGGAAGGACAACTTTGGAGGACCTCCAAAGCAGACATCGCACAAGGGATTTGTGATAAATCCTCCACCGAAGAGTAGTTTTGGGCGGCCCTTGCATTAGGGTTGTGAGAAGCTCTCTTGAACGTGCCTTTGGGGATGCGTGTCATTGTTTCACCCAACGTCTTCTCAATCTGTAGAGAAAGAGATGGGAGTTCAGCTTCTTTTCCCTTCTCAGAAGTGCTTGGTTGACTATAGTCCTGTGCTCTAGTTGATAGAAAAGCATCACCTTTCACCATATATACGTTCGCGGATGCGAGGCTGTTCAAAGACGGAAGGGGTCCTTGACTATCCCCTTCCATGCTTGTAGAGGCTTGAGTTAGATTTTGTCCATGTTGAAATGGATTAGTTATCATGGTGGGTTGTTGCTGTGTCACAAACTTTTGGGCCTTCGCAAGCTGAGGACATAGGTGGGTTGGGTGGTCTTTCACGCATAGGTTGCATGGATACCTCACCTTCCGTTTTTCACTATTTTTCTCGCCAGCATTATCGGTGGGTTTCTTATCCCCCTTACCCTTCTTTTGTTGTTTTTTCTTTCCTTCAGGCTGCTAGGTGGCCTTTGGGTTAGTCAATTGCACTATGTGTACATCCGACGTTTTGGTAGGGGGAGCAGCCAAAGAAGTAGTTTGGCTTGTTGCTGTGTGTTGTATATACAACTGTTGAAACTGATTCGTTAGTTGTTCAGCGGGATTTATTTTTGCGGATCCAACAATACCATCGGCATGTGGTCCAGCTCTCTGTCTAGTTTTATCAAGTATTGAGCATGTCACATCTGGTAAGATGTTGTATAATAAACCAGATTGAGAATAGATGAGCTCAAATTGTTGAGCTCTCATGATGGCGTCTTTTTCGGAGAATACTCCCGACGTCGCAACATCTTTGGATAGCTGTGGGACCAAAGACTTAAGGAACCAATCAAGTAAGAATGTTGGTGGTACTATCACTTTAATTAAACTTTTCCTACGTCTCCATTCTCGGATATGATCAGAGATATGGTCTGCTGTCGTCTATTCGAAATTAGCAAGCATCTCCATGCCAGCGTTGTATCTTACAGGTAACTGGAAATGTTTTAGGAAAGCCATCGCCAATTCGCTGAAGGAAGAGTATCTTGAACGATCGAGCTCAATGTACCATTTCGCGGCACTCCCAATGAGAGTACGTTGAAACAATCGCAATTGTATGGAATCGTCTTTCAACGAGTTAGAAGAACACCAAAGATGGAAGGTAGTCACATGATCTCTTGGATCTTTGTTAGGCTTGGCTTCAAACTTTTGGATGTCCAAAGGAAACTTCGTCAGCATAGGAGGCCAATGTGGATCGTGACAGATAGGGTCATTCAATAACCTTGTCAAATATGGCAAGTGCAAAGTCGCCAGGAAAGGTAGTTTGGGTTGTTGGTGATAACCTGGGAAAACGGGGCTTGGAGTTTGACTGGCACTAGGTTGGCAGGAAAAGTTTGGCTACTGCCCTGGATTCTGGTAGAAACCATGGCCCTGGCCAGCACAGGGATTTTGTGTATGCGAAGACGTCATTGGATGATTCCAAAAATAGGACATAGATGGTTGGGCATGCATTACATTCGAAGGAATTTGGGAAGGGTTGCCCCATGTTGGTCCTGCAGGGATAGGCATGGTAGTTTGTCCGAGGTTCCATTGATTGTGGAAAGAATTACCCCATATCGACATTCTGGATGAGGGAACGGATCCCTGCCATGAATTCCAAGTTCCTAGGTTTGCCCCCTGTGCAGAAATAGTACCCTGCATAGGAATAGACTATCCGCAACTGGGATTGCCCCCAATTGGGAAAGCAGCTGACTAGAAGGCGTTATTACCAAACGCTCCTATCAAAGAAAATGGTGTCAAACCTACCAGCATACTATGTAAAGGTGGTCCTTGACTCCCCGCTCCAAATAAACTATGGGATGTAGGTTGCTCGGTGGATTGCTGATGCGAGCCACCGAGCAAAGGGGATGAAGGAGGTATGTGACCTCCTCCGTAAGGGAAAGTGTTGAAAGGAGCAGGATTGCCCCCCATGTGACCTTGCAGAGGAGTGCTAGAGCTCCCTACCCCCAAACCTGAAGCCTGTAAAGTGGAGTAGGAAAGTACAGGACTTGTACCCGAACTAGGCATCCCATATGAGAACGGAGGGCCTGTCGCACTTGGTGTGAAAGGGGTTGTGGCCATTTCCAAAGACGGGATCAGACCACTGTGCGATGTAGAGGCAGTCGAGACCATGGTGGCTCGATCTGGAAATGGTGGGTTAAGAGGTGGAAATGCTCCTATGGTGACAACTGTAACGAGAACTGATCAATTCCCAGAAGTGATAACAACATTTCTTTCCATTGCTGTGTGTGACACTGTCTGGCACTCATATAATTGAATTGGTACAATGAAAGATGCCAAGAAATTAGTGGTGGGGGTTTCAACCGATCCAAGAGCGTTCGCTCCAAGTTATTCCACGATCAGTTCCTCCGGATGTTGGGAGGGCACACTTTCTTGCAACCCGTTCACTTCAAAAGACCCTTGTTGGTCTAGATTTCACCTTAATGGTGGCGGGGGTGGCTCCAGTGTAACCGGCGGCAGGACGAGAAGCCTTCATGACCGGCGGAGCTCAGGATCCTCCACTATGTGAGAAGATCCAAGACACTCTAGGGTAGTCTAAACGTTCAAAAGTAACACACACTAAAAAATTACCTAGGAGATAAGACAAGCAAACACTAAATTAATTGGAAGAACAGTTACAACAACCAACACTAGAGAAACTTACCGGTGCAAGTGCAACTTGAACNAGACCAAAATGAGTAGGGTATCAAGCCCGAAACCTGTCAAGGGTATCGAAAGAAAGTGGTCTGAAAGACAACTGAGGACCTTGAATGGATTCGAGACCCATGAAGCCCCATGGAAAATGCAATCGACGAAATCCCAAAACAAGCCCTCTATATGTGTTCTCCACTACGATTGGTCTAACTTTGAAGGGGTTATCTCCGCTACCTTTCCACACGCGACCTTGTGTTTATCCCCTATTTTAGAAGGGGGTCCCGGATAAATTTCACGATACTGGACTTAGACACTCCCTAACTCAGACTCCAATGTTTGATTTTAATGGCCTTGAAGAGTTTCCTCTCCAACCTAATCCAAGGCCCTAATCCTGAACTAGTTGGTTAACCCTACAAACATAAAAGTC
>JASDQU010237312.1:0-16948 GCA_032191745.1 Picea mariana | reverse complement strand
TAATGATTTAGGAAAGTAGGTGGGTCTCAAATTTTCTATAAAAGAAGGGGAAAAGAAGGAAGAAAGGAGGGACAGTGAGCGTAACGTTATGCTGTCGGATTATGGCTTGACTAGTTTCTTGTGAGGAGTTGGGAATTTATCAGCTGTATTTGAGTGGTAGCTTAGCCTTGGAGGTGAGCTGAGAAGCTAGTCTTATCTCTGGTTCTTGTGTGGCCCCTTTGCAGCTGGGTCTTCCTGCGCATGTATTTTACACCTTCTATTTCCATCATTTTAAATTGCATTGCCCTTTTTCGGTGGCTTTTTAGTTTTCTGTGGGCAATTCCATTTCTGTGGCTTTATATCTTTCTGTGGGAAGATTCGATCTTTGTGGTGTTGTTATTTCTCAGTGAGTGAAATTTTTTTCCTCTGCGTTGAATAATGAAGCCTCTCTGCGTTATATCTCTGGCTTATGGGTTAATTCCATGCGTTTGTGAACTTTCTCTGCGATTTGTATTAATGTTGGCACCTTTAGTGACGGTGGGCGTTCCATGGGGGACCTACGTTTTATATTTTTGCTGGGGTTTTCATTGACTGTGGGGGCGATTGGGTAATGGAATCAACAATAAATAGTGCTAAATGATTTTTCCATGCTGGGCGAATTAGTAATTGATTCTACTGTAAATCAAACCAAATTAAACCTTTTGTCATGGATTTCGCCTATTGCCTGAAATCCCTCTTGTTGGGCATTCGATTTCCTGTGGGCATTGATCTCTGACTGGAGGCATTTTCCTTAGTCATGGTGGGCATTCATTCTTGGGGCAACTCGTTTCATAGGGTTACTGTCATTCCTTTTTTATAAATCACAGTGTGCATGTAAGTTCCGGTTGGGGTTGCCACGCTTGTTTTATTTCATTTTCTTTTCTGGGCGTCTATTGACAGAGTGTGTTTTTGCTTGCGTTTCCTGTTGACCATGGTGTATTTAAAAAAAAGGAGAATGATGGAGTCATGTTGAGTTGCCATGATTTTTCCATTAAGTCGTATCTGACCATGCCGTAGTGACCCTGTAAATTCCAATTAATTATGGAACGCGTATGCTAAGGGACCCCGATTTTGTGAGTTAATCTGATTGAATGAGTGGTTGTTATGACCACATTTTTGGCTCTTATAAATATGCAACTGATATCCTCACTTCCAGCGATTGACCCCCCCCCCNGTAGGGCCTTTAGCCAAATTTGGCTGTTGACATTTGTCAGGACTGCAATCCTTTTGATGCCATATTTTGGTTGCTTGATTATCAGCTACGGTTCCCGATTTAATGACTGCGTTATTTTGACAAATTACCTTTTTTGGGCCAACACATACCAAACCTTAGTTATTTACTTGCACCTGCAACAACATTGATTGTTGGTAGATGTATTGGAGGGCGTCCCTACACAACACCCTGACAACTTTTTAGACAGTCTGTAATGGACATGCTAACTGAGAAAAACGCCTTTTGTTCTCTCCCCTATTTTTAAATTGAAATAAACAAATGAATGATGGTGACCATCAGGGAAGGGTTGTGACAAAGTCGTTGATAGAATTACTGTTTTCACCTTTCGAAGTGGTTTAGTTACCGTACCTTTTAGCTATGAATTAGACTATGAGTATTTAAATGTTGTAGTCGATTAAGGAATGTTGTATTTAATCTTAATGTTATAATACAGATTTAACATGGTCATGATAGAACGCCAGTTTCATTCCATAATTAAAGGTTGTACTTAATTATAAAAGGTTGAATTAAATATTAAATATAACATGTTTTAATGAATATTAAATGTGGTACTTATAGAGTTCCAATCTTCCTCCTATAATTGAATGCTGTAACTAATCATAGAATGCGGTAATTAATATCAAGAAATTAATGTTGTAATTTAGATTAAAAGTGGCCATTATAGATTGCCATTTTAATTTATGATGTATATGGTTATTTTCAAATTGATGTTACCTAGAATTAAGATGTTATGTCCATATATGGACATCTTCAATTAATTGTTATCCTAATTATTGTCAATGTTAATATTAATAGTTGTCATTCCAATCATTGCCCTTTTTAATTTTTTTCATTTAAATTTTAATATTCCATAGACTACCATATTTAATTAGGATGCATATTGTTATTTTCAAATTGATGTTCCTATAATTATGATGTTATTTCTATAAATTGATATCTTTAGTTAACTGTTATCGCTAATTATTTTCATTATCAATACTGATAGTTGGTCTTTTCCAAATATTGCCCTTTCTAAGTATTGTCATGTTAAATTTTAGTATTTTATACATTCTCAGTTTTTATGATGTAAATTGTTATTTTTCAATTGATGTTACCTACAATGGTGATGTTATTTTTACTACATTATTATTGAACTTTATGGTCATTGATGACTTCGCATTGAGAGCTCCTCGTGTTTATCTGAATGTTTTTATCTTGTAAGGTCAATATAATTTTGGTGGTTGTAGCATTAAGAGGTATTCTAAGTGTAAAATCATGGTCCTGATATGTGATATAAATGAAGGGTGGTTAATACTTCATGACAATGTTTTGTAATGTTTATGGTTGTTAATAACATATATGGTGCAATAACCTTGACTTAAGTGCAATAAATTACTCCGAGTTAGTAAATTAGGGTGGTTGTTCATTTAGACAATGTTGAACTGGGGGGATCATTGTTGGAGTCCGTCTTGTCGTGCTCATTTTGTAAAGGACATAGTCGTCCTTCTTGTTTATGATGTACTTGACAATATTCAGTTGGTTTCTCGGTTGGTTGTGTTGGACGGGATATAGACACCTCTTGTAGCTTAGTATATTTGTCCTTGTGTGATTCTGGTGGAAGGAATCTAGAGCCGTATCAATAGTCTCGAGCTGTTTAAAGGCACAATGTCCACTATTGCGACTCCCTAAAAGATTTATTAGTTTCTGCCTGAGCAGTCGGCCAGGAGCCTGTCTAATCTTCTTTCAAGAAGACATAAGACTAAAAGCCCTACTTTTCTCTGCAGAAATAGTAAACTCTACTGTTGGATTCTTCCATCTGTGACTGTACTGTACTTAACACCTGGTGTCATTTTCTTCTTACAGCTTCTAGTTGTATGCCTTATGTATAGGGACGTTTATTGCTTGTTGTCACTGTGATGTGTCGGGGTCATCTTGTTGTGTTCGTCTTGGTTGCGTCTTGTTCTAGGTCGGGTTACTAGTTTCTGCCTGAGCAGTCGGCCAGGAGCCTGTCTAATCTTCTTTCAAGAAGACATAAGACTAAACGCCCTACTTTCCGGTGTAGAAATAGTAACCCTAACGCCATGGATTCTTTCATCTGTGTTCTTACTGTGCACCCCCAGTATGCCTTAATGTTGGTGTTGTGCGCCTTATGCCTATGGTCATATATTGTGGCAGTTACTCATTGTGTGCCTTCAATCTTCTTGCACTAAACTTCGTGGTTGCATCTTGTTGGTTGTCGAGTGGCGATGTAGAGTCAAGAGTGCTTGTTACCTCTACACGTGCGCGCACACCTTAAAAATAAATAAATAAATAAAAAATTGCACCTGTTTTCGGAGTTGTTGTCGTAACAAGGAGGATGTTACATATGGTATTAGAGCTGGTTCGACCCACGACTTGGGATTCGCTACGGATTTCATTGGCATGATTAGATTGATTATACTGTTTCTGATCGAGTTGATTGTGTGCATGCAGGTAATCATGGTTAGAGGACATCACGGAGGCAGACGATGGGGTGCTAGGAGAGGAGGCGCGACGTCTCCAGCAGCATCCACGCCTAGGGGGTCTAACCCCCAGGGAGGAGAGCAGGTCCTTGGACAGGAGCAGATCGCAGCTGCCAATGTTGTGGGGATGATGAGATCTTTCCAGCACATGTCCGAGGCGCTGATCAACAGATTGGACAGAGATGAGGCCAGGGCGTAGGCACCTGCTGAGGTTCCCCCGTGCGTACCGGTCGTTACAGGTAGCATCCACCGTGAACTCGAGAAGGTAAAATTTCCTGAGTTCTTTGGTGCCCCGGATGGCATAGCCACCGAGGCATGGTTGGAGAATATGGCGATCTTCTTCACAGTTCATGATTATACCTCCAACATGAAGGTCCGCATGGTGTTCTTTCAACTAAAGGGGAGCGCTCTTCTATGGTGGAAGATGCTCCTACTGCAATTGAACATGGCCAGCAAAGACGTGTCATGGGAATTGTTCGAGGAACAGTTCTGAGAGAGGTATCTTTCAGAGGAATTCATTGAGCGACAGCTCAATGAGTTCAACGCATTACGATAGGGAGTTCGTACGGTGCCTGAGTACGAGGCACATTTTATGGATTTGCTCCGGTATGCTCCGTACTTGAACACTGAGAAGCTCAAGGTCAACCAGTTCATGTTAAGCCTTAATGGCAGACTACGTACAAAGGTTAGGATACTGATGCCTCAAACCTTGCACGACGTTGTCCAAAAGGCCCTCATAGCAGAGGAGGAGCTTATCAGCCGGGGTCAGACTAGGACTCCAGCAAGACCTGCAGGGCAGGGTTCATCTGGTACGCCGCAGCAGTAGACACCAGCGAGACATATGCCAGGGTATCGTGGCTTCCATAGGGGATCCACGTTCACTACACCTCAATGACCACCGCCTCAGCAACAAACACCTTATCGAGGACCACAGCAGCAGCAGCAGCGTCGCCTGCAGCAGCAACAGTTTAGGCCTGTTCAGCAGAACAGACCAGGGTTCCAGGCCAGTGGGCAGTCATATTCTACTTCGGGTACCAGGACTACTGGGCCAAAGAAGGGGTGTTGGACATGTGGGGAGCCACACTACCAGTGCGAATGTCCTATGGAGAGGACCAGAACGTACAGATCAGCCGACCCGCTAAAGTGGGAGATATGGGCAAGGCCCATCAGATTCACACAGTGGTGAATAACTGCCAGGAAAAGCATCAGTCGACTGTTCTCGACACGATAGGTACTATCGCTGACCAGACCCTTAGTATTTTGATAGACCCAGGTGCTACTGAGAGTTTCATTTCTGGTGCAATGCTAAAAAGGATTAAGGTAAACGCAATCGAACAGGATGAGTTTAGCTTTGTAGAGATGGCTTATGGAGCTAAACAAAAGGTTGGAGGAAAGGTTACGGGCTGTGCCCTTAACCTGGGAGAGTTTTTCACGAGGGTCAACTTGTACGTCACGATCTTAAGATCTTATGACGTCATGATCGACATGGATTGGTTGGAATTTCATGAGGCAATACTCAACTGTAAGATGAAATGGTTAAGCTTGGTCGATGATGAAGGACAGAGACGTGTGATTGTAGGACGGAACCAGGGAGTATCCCTGAGGTTCGGCTCTTCCTTATAGTTACAAAAGAGTATGCGCAAAGGGTGCATGCTTTATGCGATCCTTGCGCTAAATGAAAAGGAAGTGGTAGAAGGTCTAGAACACCTTCCGGTGGTGAAGGAGTTTGCGGACGTATTTCCAGAGTAGTTGCATGGGATGTCGTCAGAGAGAGAATTGGAGTTTACTATAGACCTGAAACCGGGGACCGAACCGATAGCAAGAACTCCTTATGGGATGTTGACCCCGGAGTTGCAAGAGTTAAAAATGCAACTGAAGGAGTTGTTGGACCTGGGACTGATACGCCCTAGTGTGTCACCATGGGGTGCGCCGGTTATTTTCATTCGAAAGAAGGATGGATCGTGGAGGCTTTGCATTGACTACCATCAAATGAACAAGGCTACGATAAAGAATCAATATCCCTTACCAAGAATTGATGATCTGTTTAATCAAATGAAGGGTGCGAGGGTGTTCTCCAAGATCGATTTATGATCAGGGTATCACCAGTTATGGATCAAGGAGGATGGGTCCCTAATATCGCTTTTAAGACCAGATTTGGACATTACGAGTTTACTGTTTTATCGTTTGGATTGACAAACACCCCAGGGGTATTCATGATTTTGATGAACGGCGTGTTCTATGAGTACATGGACAAGTTCATCAAAGTATTCATTTACGATATTTTGATCTACTCTCGGACGATGGAGGAGCATGACGAGCACTTGCGCTTGGTACTACAGTGTTTGCGAGAGCACAAATTATATGGGAAGCTGTCCAAATGCTCTTTTTATCAATCAAGGATTCACTACTTAGGGCATGTCATCTTCGGCGAAGGTATCGCCATGGATCCAACCAAGGTTGAGGCTATTATGGAATGGCCTACACCGACAAATGTCACAGAAGTGCATAGCTTTATGTGTTTAGTAGGATACTATCGACGGTTTATCAAGGAATTTTCGAAGATAGCAAGTCCGATCATGGAATTGCAGAAGAAAAACAAGAAGTTTGTTTGGACAGAGAAATGCGCGGAAGCATTTTGGAGGCTTAAAGAGTTGTTGATGATACTACCGATAGTAAAATTCCCTGACATGGATGCAGACTTCTTGGTATGCACTGACGCATCCAAGGAAGGTTTAGGCAGAGTCTTGATGCAAGACAGACGAGTGAGTGCTTACATTTCGAGAAAACTGAGAAGGCATGAGGAGAATTACGTGATGCACGATTTGGGGTTATTATCCATCATTTATGCCTTGAAGGTATGGAGACACTACCTTGTTGGATGAAGATTTGAATTAAAGACTGATCATTGTGGACTACAACACATTTTTACGCAAGGCGACCTGAACGCATGACAACGACGTTGGTCGGAATTGCTTAGTGAGTACGACTTCAAGATTACTTACATAAAGGGAACAATGAACCGAGTGGCGGATGATTTGATTCGTAGGCCATGCATATTTTCAGTGTTTCCTCTTCAAACAAATCTACGTGAGAAGATTCTCACTTTAAAACGTGATGATGACTTGTAGAAATAAGTCGAGGATTTCATCGGACAAAACACAATGATGGTACCATGATATGAGGGATATTCATTTGATAGCGATGGTTTATTAAGTTTTAGAGGTCGGATTTACGTACTGCCAAACGATGAGTTGAGGATGTTGATCCTGAGCGAGGCTCATAGAGCAGTTTAGATGGCTCACCCAGGAGTTACGAAGATGAGGGCAGATCTTAAACCCTTATTCTTCTAGAAGGGAATGAAGGACGACATAGTCAACTTTGTGGCTAGATGTCTCGAGTGTCATTAAGTAAAGGTTGAACATAGACACCCGACAGGATTACTTCAACCGCATGCTATTCCATAATCGAAATGGGAAGTCATTTCTATGGATTTTATTTTTGGATTGCCACTGACGGCAAGGAGACACAACTCGATTTTTGTAGTAGTAGACACTCTGACAAAGAGTGATCACTTTATTCCTGTGCATAAAACATATCAGGCACTAGACATAGCGAGAGTTTTCATCAGTGAGATTGTGAGGCTACATGGTGTACCTAAGAGGATTATATCCGATCGAGGATCGATGTTTATTGGACGATTTTGGACGAGTTTCCAAGAGGCCTTGGGAACTCAACTTAACTTTAGTACTACGTATCACCCAGAGACTGACGGACAGATAAAACATACGAACCAAACCTTGGAAGACATGTTGCGCATGTACGTGATGGACCAAAAAAAGCGTCGGGAGGAATTCTTGCCTCTCGTAGATTTCGCTTACAACAACAGTTACCAGAGGACCATTAAGATGGTTCCTTTTGAGTTTCTTTATGGGCGACCGTGTCGGATACCCTTGAGTTGGGATCAACTTGAGGATAGGGTCCTGGTGGGACCAGAAGCGATCCAAGAAATGGAAGAGAAAATGCAATCCATAAGACAAAGGATAAAAGAAGCGTAGGATCGACAGAAGAGCTATGTCGATGCACGCCGAGTCGACCATAGTTAGGAGGTCGGTGATCGAGTCTTCTTGCTGGTTAAAATGCATAAGAGTTTGATCAAGTTTGGAAAGGGAGCTAAACTCTCTTCTAGGTTTATGGGACCTTTTGAGATTGTGGAAAGAAAGGGGCCCGTGGCCTATCGACCAGCCTTGCCTGATTCTTTGAGGTGTATGCACGATGTTTTTCATGTATCTATTTTAATACATTATATTAGTGATCCTACGCACATCATTGACATGAGTTCCTTGCATGTATTGAACGAGGGAGCGCTCTCGACTGAGTCGGTCTGCATTTTAGATCATCGCGTTTGACAGTTACGACGTCGAACGGTAGATCAGGTCAAGGTCCAGTGGGACAATTATAGTCCACACTCGATGACTTGGGAGGATGCATATGATATGCGCCAACAGTTCCCATTTTTGTTTGATAGATAGAATTAGGATACTGTGGTACTTATGATATGGTGGTACATTTATTTCAGCATTTATACTGAGAAACTTCATGACGAAGTTTACACCAAGAGGGGGTGTATGTAACATCCCTCTCTGGCACGCTTACAAAACTTATTATTTGAGGACACTTGCTCGCAAGTGATCTGGACTTTTCTTATGTTAAAACATTTATACTCGATTATGATGTGTTATGATAGATGACATGATGTATTACTATTGTTATATACAGGTGCCATTGACTCAGTTGCATTGAGTGTGTAGGGTTTTGTACCTTGAGGATGAAGAGGCATCGGTGGAACCCCCTTGGACTCCGAACTGAGTCAGGGAGTGTGCTATTTGGGTTGATTCATTTACGGTGATATTGCTTTGTTTTGATGATATGATATTGATTTTATGATATGTTGTTGACGTTTTGACATGATGGTTGATGATGCAGGCTGACGATAGCTTGCCGACCAGACTCACATATGGAGTAAAGGGTAAACACATGATTTCCATAGAGGTTGAGGGAGAGGTGTGGACAACAGCCTTGCCACAGCCTACTAGCACTTCCGTCGTGGCTTGAACTATAGGTTAACGATTACCTAGTTCGAGAGGATCCACGATGCCGTGAGGGCAGACTGCGATAGTTGCTCGCGATGATTCTAAGGGGCACGCAATAAGGTGGGGGAATTATTTCTTAGAGCCCTTAGTCTCCCACAAGTTCACCTGGTGGAGTGTTAACTTTAGGGGTTATAGATGTCTACCAAATAGTCAAGTCGGTGAGTGGCACCCTTGGAGAATGTGGTGCATCCTGAAGGGTACGTCGCGCAAAAGAAACACACATTGGCAAGTGGAACCATTGGAGCACGTGGTGCATCCTGAAGGGCACGTCGTGCAACAAAAGTCAATCCCAAATAAAGTCGATCCCAACTCAAGGGTGTCCAACATGGTTGCCCATAAAGAAACTAAAAAGGTGCCATCTTAATGGTGCTCTGGTAACTATTGTTGTAAGCGAACTCTACTAGCGGAAAGAACTCCTCCCAATGCTTTTGTTTGTCCATCACGTACATGCGCAATTTGGTTCATTCATTCCATCTATCCGTCAGTCTCTGGGTGATACGCAGTACTAAAGTTAAGTTGAGTTCCCAAGGCCTCTTGGAAACTTGTCCAAAATTGTCCAGTAAACATCGATCCTTGATCGGATATAATCCTCTTAGGCACGCCATGCAGCCTCACAATCTCACTGAAAAAAACTCTTGCTATGTCCGATAACTGATACGTCGTATGCACAGGAATAAAGTGAGCACTCTTCATCAGAGTGTCTACTACTACAAAAATCAAGTCGTGTCTCCTTGTCGTCAGTGGCAATCCAACAATAAAATCCATCGAAATGACTTCCCATTTCGATTCTGGAATAGCATGCGGTTGAAGTAATCCTACCGGGTGTCTATGTTTAGCCTTTACTTGTTGACACTCGAGACATCTAGCCATAAAGTTGACTATGTCATCCTTCATTCCCTTCCAGAAGAATAAGGGTTTAAGATCTTCCCTCATCTTCGTAACTCTTGGGTGAGCCATGTAAACTGCTCTATGAGCCTTGCTCAGGATCAACATCCTCAACTCGTCATTTGGCAGTACGTAAATCCGACCTCTAAACCTCAATAAACCATCGCTATCAAATGAATATCCCTCATATCATGGTACCATCATTGTGTTTTGTCCGATGAAATCCTCGACTTCTTTGTACCAGTCATCGTCACGCTGTAAAGTGAGAATCTTATCATGTAGATTCGTCTGAAGAGGCAACACCGAAAAGATGAGTGGCCTCCGACTCAAAGCATATGCCACTCGGTTCACTATTCCCTTTATGTAAGTAATCTCTAAGTCGTACTCGCTAAGAAATTCCGACCAACGTCGTTGTCGCGCGTTCAGGTCGCTTTGCGTAAAAATGTGTTGTAGTCCACAATGATCAGTCTTTAATTCAAATCTTCATCCAATAAGGTAGTGTCTCCATACCTTCAAGGCATAAATGATGGCTAATAACTCCAAATCGTGCGTCGTGTAATTCTTCTCATGCCTTCTCAGTTTTCTCGAAATGTAATCAATCACTCATCTGTCTTGCATCAAGAATCCGCCTAAACCTTCCTTGGATGCGTCAGTGCATACCAAGGAGTCTACGTCCATGTCAGGGACTTTTAGTATCGGTGTTTTAGTCAACAACTCTCTAAGCCTCCGAAATGATTCCGCGCATTTCTCTGTCCAAAAAAACTTCTTGTTTTTCATCTGCAATTCCGTGATCGGACTTGCTATCTTCGAAAATCCCTTGACAAACCATCGATAGTATCCTGCTAAACCCATAAATCTAGGCACTTCTGTGACATTTGTCGGTGTAGGACATTCCATAATAGCCTCAACCTTGGTTGGATCCACGATGATACCTTCCCCGGATATGACATGCCCTAAGTAGTGAATCCTCGATTGATAAAAAGAGCATTTGGACTGGTTCCCATATAATTTGTGTTCTTGCAAACACTGTAGTACCAAGCGCAAGTGCTCGTCATGCTCCTCCATCATCCGAGAGTAGATCAAAATATCATCAATGAATACTTGGATGAACTTGTCCAAGTACTCGTGGAACACCCCGTTCATCAAACTCATGAATACCCCTGGGGCGTTTGTCAATCCAAACGGTAAAACAGTAAACACATAATGTCCAAATATAGTCTTAAAAGCGATCTTAGGGACATCATCCTCCTTGATACATAACTGATGATACCCTGATCGCAAATCGATCTTGGAGAACACCATCGCACCCTTCATTTGATCAAATAGATCGCCAATTCTTGGTAAGGGATATTGATTCTTGATCGTAGCCTTGTTCAGTTGACGGTATTCAATGCAAAGCCTCCACGATCCATTATTATTTTGAATGAAAATAACCGGGGCACCCCATGGTGACAGAATAGGGCGTATCAGTCCCAGGTCCAACAAATCCTTCAGTTGCATTTTTAACTCTTGCATCTCCGGGGTCGACATCCGATAAGGAGTTCTTGCTATCGGTTCGATCCCCGATTTCAGGTCTATAGTAAACTCGAATTCTCTCTCTCGTGGCATCCCAGGAAACTCCTCTGGAAATACGTCCGCAAACTCCTTCACCACTGGAAGGTGCTCTAGACCTTCTGCTACTCCCTTTTCATTTAGCACGAGGATCGCATAAATCTTTCACCCCTTGCGCACACTCTTCCATAACTGTAAGGAAGTGATGAACCTCAAGGATACTCCATGGTTCTGTCCTACTATCACACGTCTCTGTCCTTCATCATCGACTAAGCTCAACAGTTTCGTCTTACAGTTGAGTATCGCCTCATGTGATTCCAACCAATCCATGCCGATCACAACCTCATAAGATCCTAAGATCGTGACGTACAAGTTGACCCTCGTGAAAAACTCTCCCAGGTTAAGGGCATAGCCCGTAACCTTTCCTCCAACCTTTTGTTTAGCTCCAGAAGACATCTCTACAAAGCTAAACTCATCCTGTTTGAATGCCTTTACCTTAATCCTTTTTAGCATTGCACCAGAAATGAAACTCTCAGTAGCACCTGGGTCTATCAAAATACTAAGGGTCTGGTCAGTGACAATACCTATCATCTCTAGCATAGTCGAGTGGTGCTTTGCCTGGCGGTTATTCACTGCTGCGTGAATCTGATGGGCCTTGCCCATATCTCCCACTGTAGCGGGTATGGATGAACCGGATGCTCTGGTCCTCTCCACAGGACAGTCGTGCAGGTAGTGTGGCTCCCCACATGTCCAACACCCCTTCTTCGGCCCAATAGTCCTGGTACCCGAAGTAGAAGATGAATGCCCACTGGCCTGGAACCCTAGTCTGTTCTGCTGAACAGGCCTAAACTGTTGCTGTTGCGGGTGATGCTGCTACTACTGCTGTGGTCCTCGATAAGGTGTCCACTACTGACGTGGCGGTCATCGAGGTGTAGTGAACGTGGATCCCCTATGGAATCCACGATACCCCGGCGTATGTCTCGCTGGTGTCTGCTGCTGCGATGTACCAGATGAACCCTGCCCTACAGGTCTCGCTGGAGTCTTGGTCTGAACCCCGCTGATAAGCTCCTCCTCTACTATGAGGGCCTTTTGGACAACGTCGTGCAAGGTTTGAGGCATTAGAATACTAACCTTTCCACCCAGGATTCCGTTAAGGCCAAACACAAACCAGTTGACCTTGAGCTTCTCAGTGTTCAGGTGCAGAGCATACCAGAGTAGCTCCATAAAATGTGCCTCGTAGTCGGGCACCATATGACCTCCCTGTCGTAATGCGTTGAACTCATTGAGCTGGCGCTCAATGAATTCCTCTGAAAGATACCTCTCTCGGAACCATTCCTCGAACAGTTCCCATGACACATCTTCGATGGCCATGTTCAGCTGCGGTAGGAGCGTCTTCCACCATAGAAGAGCGCTCCCCTTTAGTTGAAAGACCGCCATGCACACCTTCATGTTGGAGGTATAATCGTGAAGTACGAAGTGCATCGCCATATTCTCCAGCCATGCCTCGGCGGCTACGCCGTCCGAGGCACCAAAGAACTTGGGAAATTTTACCTTCTCAAGTTCACGGTGGATGCTACCTGTAACGGCTGGTGTGCGCAGTGGAACCTCAACAGGTGCCGGCACCCTGGCCTCATGTGTGTCCAATCTACTGATCAGTGCCTTGGACATGCGCTGGAAATATCTCATCATCCTTACAACATCGACAACTGTGATCTGCTCTTTTCTAAGGACCTGCTCGCCTCCCTGGGGGTTAGACCCCTCAGGCGTGGATGTTGTTGGAGGCGTCGCGCCTCCTCCCCTAGCACCCCGTCGTCTACCTCTGTGGCCTCCTCTAACCATGATTACCTGCACGCACACAATCAACTCGATCAACAACAGTATAATCAATCTAATCATGCCAACAAAATCCATAGAGAATCCCAAGTCCCAGGTCGAACCTGGCTCTGATACCATATGTTACAACCTCCTTGTTACGACAACAACTCTAAGAACAGGTGCAAATTTTTTTTTTTTTTAAGGTGTGTGCGCGCACATAGAAGTAACAAACACACTTGAGTCTACGTCGCCACTCGACAACCAACAATACGCAACCACGATGTTTAGCACAAGAAGACTGAAGGAACACAACGATTAACTGCAACAATGTACGACCATAGGCATAAGGCGCACCACACAAACATTAATACATACTGGGGGTGCACAATAAGAACACAGAGGGAAGAACCCATGGCGTTAGGGTTACTATTTCTGCACATGAAAGCAGGGCATTTGGTCTTATGTCTTCTCGAAAGAAGATTAGACAAGCTCCTGGTCGACTGCTCAGGAAGAAACTAGTAACCCGACGTAGAACAAGATGGAAGCAAGATGAACAAAACATGACAACCCCGACATATCCCAGTGACATCAAGAAATAAACGCCCCTAGAGATAAGGCGTACAACTAGCAGCTGTAAGTAGAAAATGACACCAGGTGTTAAGTACTGTACAGTCATAGAAGGAAGAATCCAATAGTAGAGTTTACTATTTATGCACAGAAAAGAAGAGCTTTTAGTCTTATGTCTTCTCGGAAGAAGATTAGACAGGCTCCTGGCCGACTGCTCAGGCAGAAACTAGTAATCTCTATCAGGTGTGTCACAAGAGTGGAAACCCTGCCTTTAAAGGGCCCGAGACTCTTGATACGGCACTGGATTCTTTGCACAGAAAAATCACACACACAGACATGTCTCCTAAGGCTACCAGGGGGTGACTATGTCCCGCCTGACACAAGCAGACCAGGCAAAAGAATGATCTCGTCCAAGTACAACAACAACTCAAGACAACAACTAACTCTATGGACGCGCATGTCTGAAGGACTCTGACAATGACCAAACAATGTTAATACAAGGTAGTTCCCACGACTCAAGGCATGTAATACTGGCCCAATACTCCCTTGAACTCCATTAGTAGACGAGATACCCAGCCCAACCGTTTAAGAATCTAAAATTAAGTAATTGCAGATTCCCCCACTACAATCTTAGTAATTCAAGGTACTTGGTTCTAGGACCTTATTTTTATAACCATCAGTAACCAAATTTTTAATCGTATTAAGATAAGTCCATAATGCCATTATTTTTCATAAATACCTAACACTAAAAATTGCACCTTAATTTATAATGACATATATTACCCTCACATAATTCAATATAAAAATAACATCTCATTGATAAATAACATCATATTTGAATGTATCAATATACCATCATATTTACAAATGACAAAATATCACAATTAAAATATTTAAAATGACATTATTTAAATAACAATATTTTAGAAGGGACCCTATATAAAGATATTTAAAAATGTCACATCTAAAATATCAACATTTAAAAAGACAAGAATAACATCATAATTAAATTATCGGTCCCTAATGTCAATATAAAAAAAACAACACCATATCCATAAATAACATCATGTTTAAGATTTCAATATGACTTCAGAATTAAAATGACAATATGTAACCATAAGAATATTTAAATTGATCATATTTAAAAATAACAAAATTGGAAAGGACCAAAATTAACAAAAAATAAAAAGGCCAATAATTAAAAATAGCAACGTTTATGATGAAAATATATAAATCCCCTCATAAATATATACTAATGGTGACACTAGCATTTATTCATTTAAAAGAAAATATTACCCTTACCCGACTCAGCAAAAGTATCATTGAATTCACTGTTAATAAAAACTAAAACACCGCACCGTTACCCAACCAATCCCGCAGAGAGGGCAGCCAGAATTGCTAAATCAGAGGCAGCGCCACCGGTGTCAAGGCGACTGACAAGGCGACAGTCAGTAATAGTTTGGGGAAGGTGAAAGCGTGGGTGACAGGTTATCTAGTTTTTTTTTTTAAACTCAACGCTAATCAAACGCTCGATTAAGAATCAGACCGAAGAAAAATAAAAACCGAATGCCCTCACTCAAGGGGTTCACCTAGTCATACGCCTTAACAACACTGTTGAGGTTCTCATGACAATTTAAGGGAGCATCTAGGAAATTAAAGCAATCGCTAGAACTGGAGACGCATAGGTGACGGGATTCCCTCAAGGAATTGCCCAGTTAAGACGCCCACTGGAAAAGAAAAAAAATAAATAAATACACCCTGTATGTTAGTGTACCACCACAGCGATCCACATGCCCCCAATCATATTGAACCACTCACTGAATTAATAAATAAAAAGGGGGCGCACTGTATGATAAAAAAAAAGGGGGCGCTATAATAAAAGCAAATGTTATTCAATCGGTTCAAGCCGAGATATCTCACACTAGAATTTGCGATGTACAGGAATTACCTCTGTTAAAGAAGAAAACCAACTATGAAAATTTATACCTTGGTCACATAAAACCATTTGATTGTCCTCGGAAGACATTCAATTAATTTCTGACATTTGAACATAATCAATTCAGTCATCAAGAGTTACTCCAGAATTAGTTTTCTAACTATTTTGTTCAGAGGTTGACTTCACAAAGCGTACAATGAATCGATTTTTCTCTCAGGTTATTGTGAACCAAGAAACGTTAGTAATTTCACCACATATGGAACTACTCCGTCCCATAGAAATAGAGATAATTATGCCCTGTAATAAGCCACACTGTAATAGAACGCCCGCAGTGAAACCAACACAGTCCATGCAGGAAACGGTAGGAAACAAGGGATTAAGTGGTCAAACTTCTTATGGTTAACCTCCACAGTCACAGAGATGCACAACGATAGAAAGAAAAACATAAATGAAGGAAAATCCTGGGGTAGAAAGGAAGAAGGGGGTAAGAAAAACGTCCATCGGGGATTCAGCGCCCACAGGCAAAGAAAAACCTCTGCCATAAAAACGACCACAGAATTCAACGCCCGTAGGAGAAACTAAATGAACGCCCAATCTGGAAAAATAGAGTATCATAAACGTCGAGGTTGGGAAACTCGCCATCTTTTGCAGGGTGAAAAACATCAAGGGAAGGAAGAATGCACTGTTCAAATAAAACTCAGAAATTGCCAACCAAATATAATCGCTGCCATAGCTGCGTTGGTTCATCTAAGGGAAACTACTATGGTCAACAAAGACAAAAATAAAATTCTTCCCAAGCAAACATGCAGGCAGACTCAAGTTTTACCGCAGGACATTACTTATTATAAATCGCCATTCGGGGATGGAGAGGAAAGGATGATTACCAGGCTCGGAGGTCACTCAAGTTTGACACACTAAAATTTTGTGGCGGTGTTAATTACTCAAATTTTTCTGGATTAAGTAAATAAGAAATTCCATTAGGTCCGACAAAACCCAGCCCCATTAAGGTTAAAAATTCATCCATCAATATTCCAACACACATGCAGATCATCCAGGCATCCTATTACATTCTATCCTACCAAAAATAAAATCATATCGTTGCCTCTCGCCTTCTTCGGAGGACGTCCCACGCACCGTGCTACGTCCCGTGCTCCATGCCGCTCTCGCTCGCCGATCGTAGAGACCTCACTGGTACCTCCTAGCCAAATGCTATGGGTACTCTGCTTCCCCCTTAGCCCCCTCGAGCCGCAAAGGGGCCACACAAGATCCAGAGATAAGACTAGCTTCTCAGCTCGCCTCCAAGGCTGAGCTA
>JASDQU010237311.1:0-10358 GCA_032191745.1 Picea mariana | reverse complement strand
TTTTGTTTGTTTTAACTACCACCTATCTGTGTTTAAAGTTAAAATTATTAGGATCCAGAGCAAGTAACTATACTTTTTAATAATAAATTAAGCAAAAACATTATATTTATGAGACCTTTATGATGTTTTGGAGATCTCTGCTTTCTTAAGGAACAAAATTTTGAGGAGTTCGTACCTTTACCTTACCATTTAAAATAACCAAAAAAAAATTCTGTCACCTGTTTTCGGTGAATGCAAATCTTCGATACATGACCTTATATTTTCTCCATTTGTTCATTTAGTTTGCAAACCAAAATCCTGTAAACACAAAGAGTGTCCTTTTAAAAAAGTTAAATGTATTTGAAAATCATGTATCTCTATTTATATTTATGTAATTAATAAAAAATTGAAATCTTACCTCAAGGAAATCATGAAATAGAAAGCAAATACAAATTGGTATATACAATGAAAAACCTAGGAGAACTAATTATGTCATGTAGTGTTTTAGATAATGCCTGTTGATAGGGGCGTTGAAGATTTTACCGTCCATATTTTCTAATAAAAATGAATTTTTTCCTTCGGAAGTTGTGACTCTAAATGGTCCATACCAAATATGATTGAACTTACCTTGTTTCGTCGAATCTTCCTTCCTAGCATCCCATCTTAAGACCAAATCACCTGGAAGAAACTCTCTGTCTTTTGTCTTATGGTCAAATAAAATTTTCATGTCGTCTTGATATTTTTGTAATGTCTTGTCCACCTCGACCCTATGTTGTTGTAATTCGATCAACTGATTTATTCTCCTTGTGATGTGGTTTGGTTCCTCTTTCTCTTCTTGCCATAGTTTCATTACGGGAAGTGCCAAGTTTATAGGTAACACCATGTCAGTCCCGTATACCATATGGAAAGGAGAAATGCCGGTGGATTTTTTTGTGCCAATCCGATTTTCCCATAGTGCATATTTTAAATGTATATGCTAGTATTTCTTGTTCTCGTTCAACACTTTCTTAATTATGTTGATCAGAATCTTGTTTGAAGACTCGGCCAGTCCATTTCCTTGGGGGTAATATGCCGTAGAATGGCCGAGTACAATATTGTATTTTTGGCAAAAGTTGATCATAGCCATAGATTTAAAAGCTAGAGCATTATCTGTTACTATCTTTTGGGGGCAGCCAAATCTAGATACAATATTTTCTTCTAGGAAATCTATTACCACTGAATCTGTAGCCCTCTTGGTAGGAATAGCCTCTACCCATTTAGTAAAGTAATTTGTGGCAGTTAGGATCCATTTGTGTTGAGCGCTGGAATGGGGGTTAATTTCGCCTATAAAATCCAGTCCCCACTGCTGAAAAGGAGCCTCTATTTTGACTGGAGCTAAAGGTAATGCTGGGAGTTTATGCTTTCCTGTGAACAGTTGGCAAGGGTCGCAAGTCCTGACTTTGAAATTTACATCCGAGAAAAGTTTAGGCCAATAATACCTTGCCCTCAGGATTTTATAAGCTGTCGCTTTCCAAGCGTGATGTCCCCCACACACTCCTTCGTGGAATTCGCTTATGACGTCCTATGTTTTAGATTCAACCAAACAAACCAACAGGAAGCCAAGTGGGTCCTTCCAAAACAATTTACCCTTAGATATACAGTATTTGACCGCATGTAGTCTTAGCGTTTTGGCTTTGGATGGAGATGAATCACTTGGGCAATTCAAAGTTAGTAGGTAGGATACTATGCTTTTGTACCCGTCAGAGGATGTAAACTTCTCTTCGATTCTGACTTCATTTGTTTTCTCATAGAGCTCATTCATATCTTCATCTTCTCCACATCCATGTATGCTATTTATGCCAAGGGATCTGAAATTGGATTAAGCTAAGAGTTTAGCCAAACCTTGACCCTTTACCAGCTTTGTCGACTTTATTTCCAGATCAAATTCTTGAATTTTTGTGAGCCACCATCCCCTTCTGCCATCACTGTCAGGCTGCACTAAAATGTCTTTTACAGAGCTAGTAGGTACATACACGATTATCTTGGAATGCAATACATAAGTCCTAAAAGATTTTAATGCCTTTACCATAACATATGCTTGTTTTTCCATTATATCATATTTTAGTTCCACGCCTCTGAGACTTTTGCTGAAAAAGGCTATTGGTTGTTCGAAACCTTCCTCATTTTTTTGGAGGAGCACCGAAGCAATGGTGTGCTCGGAAGAGAATGAGAAAATGAGAAAATCCTTTAGATAGTTGGGGCTTGCCAGTACAGGTGCCTCACTTATAACCCTCTTGATACGTGCAAATGATTCTTTGGCCTCTATTGTCCATTTTACCTCGTTGTTTTTCTTTAACATACCTGTGATTAATTTCACAATTTCAGTGAAGTTTGGAATAAACCTTCTCAAAAAGTTTATCTTTCCTAAGAATGATTGGATTTCCTTTACATTTCTAGGAATATTTATTGTGTCTATAGCTTGAACCCTGTTGGGATCAATTTTAATTCTGTCTCGAGACACAATATGACCCACGAGTTTACCTTCCCGCATGGCGAAGTGAGACTTTTTAGGGTTTAAAGACAGACTGAACCTGCGACATTTTTCGAAAGTCTGTTTGAGATGTATTAAATGATCTTCATCAGACTTAGAAAAAATGGTTAGATCATCGAGGTAGATAACTACAAACTTGTCTCTTTCATCGACGAAAGCGATATGCATAGCACACTAGAAAGTCACACCTGCATTCATTAGACCAAAAGGCATTTTATCATACATGAATGTACCCCAGGGTGTAGTGAAAGCAGTTTTTTCTTTATCTTGTTCGTTTACAACAATTTGATTGTACCCAGAGAAATCGTCGATCATAGACATCCTATTTGCTTCAACTACCTTTTCTAAGACGTGATCCATTTTAGGTAAAGAATAGTTGTCTTTTAGGGAAGATTTATTTAGATTTATGAAATCAACACACAGTCTAATCTCTCCACTCTTTTTTCTAACCGGGACCAGGTTTGCCACCCAATCGGAGTATCTCAGTGGTACTATTATTTTCACGTCTAAAAGCTTCTTGACTTCTCTTTCGACTACGGGTAATAAGATAAGGTTGATTTGTCTAAGCTTTTGCCTAAAGGGTTTGATACTAGGCTTTAGAGGTATCTTGTGTTCGATCACGGTAGTGTCGTAAGTCCTAAGCTCTTCGTAAGACCAAGCGAAAACATCTTTATATCGTGCAAGCAAATATTTATACTTATTTTTCACCTTAGGAGGAAGATACTTTGATATTTTCACCATCCTGGGTTCCTCTTTTGTCCCTATATTGCAATCTTCAACCTCTTCTGGTTGGGGTTGAAGAGTAGATTTTAAAGGCATGTCATTTTGATCGAAAAGTCTCTCCAGTGGGATTAGTCCCTTTGAAATCTGATTATTTTTTAAAACTAACATGCGACGGTCGACAATTTTTTCTCGGAACTCCTGAGGGTCTTCTCCTTCTTGCATGATCCACATGTGATCATTTTGATTCTCTTGATTGATGTGAGTTTCAGGAAAGTCACCCACTGCTTTAAGGAACTTTCTGATCTGTTCATCATCCTCAAAAACCTGCCAGTGTTGTATGTTGTTCGGGATGGATGGTCTGTGCCTTACCTCTATATGGTATTTTAATTTAAAAGCCATGGGGGGAGCAAAAGTTGAGGTTGCCTTGGCTAACGAATTGGCCTGGAAATTTTTGGCATGTGGTATGAAATGGATATTTACAGATGTGAAGAAACTTTCCATTAGACCCCAGGCACAATTTCTATACACTCTCAATCTCGGGTGTTTGGCTTGGTATTGTCAGTTTATCTGTTTGACTATCAACTCAGCGTCTCCATATACTTCTAGGTTCTTTATGTTCAGTTTCTTGGCAACTTCCAATCCTAATACTAAGGCTTCATATTCACATACATTGTTAGTGTAATCTATATCCCATTGAAGCCTATAAGAAAAAGGGACGACAAACCTATTTTCAGGTGCCACAAAAAGTACTCCTGCACCAGATCCTTCACATGACAGAGCACCATCAAAAAACATTTTCCAGATCCCTGTGCTATGCATATTTTCAGAATCTTTATCGTCTATGAAGTTTTCTTCTGTGCAACTATCTATACCATCATCAAAAGACAAAATACAATTTCCTAGATCTTGATCAGCAATGTAAATAGGAAAATTGTTAGGATTCTGAGGATCGCTCACGGTATAGGATAACCTCGTTTCCCTATATAACCTAGTAAGTTTCCCACCAAATACAGGAATTGTGGCATAAGTCATGTCCAGTTGGAGGGATCCCCCAAGTTTGGCTTCCCACAACCTTGATAACAGTAATCCATATTTTGGGGGGATATTAGCAATAACTACATCCACCAAAACACTTTTGATTGGGACCTGTGCGAGAGTGACTACTAAATATTTTATCATACCTAAGCACTCGACTCTTCTTGAATCAAAAGAGTAGAGATCTCCGTAAGGTCGGGTGATCTTGAGGCCTAGTCTATCCATAATAGCTTTGGGCATCACATTATGTGAAGCTCCATAATCTAGCATGCAGTTATGCAGTAGTCAATCATGCACATTTAGGGTGATATAGAAAGGGGCAACGGTGTCTCTGGTGCCCTCGAAATGTGGACCAAAAGTGATATTTGGCTTGTCATCTTCCAAATTTATTTCATCTAATTGACTTTCTTGGTCCGAACAACCTATCACCTTAGTTATCTGTTTTCAATATGCAGGTTTTTTTGCTAATTCAACCAGCGGAATTTGTATTTTGATCCTATTTATTTCACTTTTGACACTAAAACCACCGCCACCTTTGTTCGTTTCTCTGGTTAAAACCTCAAGCTCTTTCTTCTCTAACTTATTTGTCTGAGCTGATTTATTACTCGTGATCTTACTTACCAGTGTTTGTGTATCGGTTATCTTGATCTCCTTTGTTTGGGTCTCAACCTCCTTCATATTTGAATCCAATAAGTCAGTCCCTTTAGATGTTTCAGTCTCCTTTGGGGTGGGTACATATACTTCACCTCTAGGGAGAATTTTCCTTGGTTGAGAAATCAACACGGACTTGTTTTTAGACCTCCAGTTATACCTAGGTTGAACTTCAGCCATTATTGAATCAGTTACATCTTGATGGTCTGAGACATCTGTGTTGTTTATGTCACCATCTGCATCTGAGGGTTGTTGTGTGCTTTAAGACTTATCATAATCTTCTTTAGTTATATAAGGTTGAGTGCAGTCGTCACCCAAATTTGTCATATCTTCTTCCAGACCTTTGGAATCTTCCAGATCATTTCCTCCTATAAAATTTTCATTTTTTAAAGGGGTTTGAATTTTCTGATCTTCATTTTTAGTCTGCCGTTGTTGATTTTGAGGGTTGGGGTTTCTCCTAAATTCTCTTTTAACAAAAGGATCATTCTTGGATTGGTCTAGCTCCATCCTGGAAATATTATTCGATAATTCTTTAATTACCCTAGCCATATCGTCCATTTTGTCGTCTGTAGATCTATTAGATCTTGAGGGTCCCGCTTGTTCCCTAAAACGTCTAGTTTCTCTGTTCCCCATTTCTATCCTAGCTTTCAACTTACCAGAGGCCATCATGTTGAACTCAATTTCTACAAAATCATCTTGCATTCAGGTTAAGGTAGTTCCCCGCCTTTCTCTTAAGAGAAGGGTGAAGTCAGGTTCGAAAGCTCCTGCGAAGGTAACTTTGGCTATAGGTTGGGAGGGTTTGACTTCGGCTGGGATCTTATTATAAAGTTTATTAAATCTTTGGATAAATATCATAACTGTTTCTGAATTCCTTTTCTTTAAAGATCTGAACTCGGTTAGATAATATAAGTGGTCTTTTCTCTCACCCCATTGTCTAAGAAAGGCATCTTCTAAGGCATCGTAAGATAGAATAGACCCTGCGGGTAGGCTCCGAAACTAGCTTCGTACCTGTCCTTCAAAAGTTTGGACAAAAAGCCTTGAATACACATCTTTGTGTTCAAGACCTAGGATATCCGTGAACTGATCGAAGAAGTTTATATGTTCGGCTACAGTCAAGTCTCCTTCTCCTGTAAACTTAGGTAAGTATTTTATATAATTTTTGGGAAGGTCGTGAATAGGGACAGGTAGAAGCAAAGGGGCATATCTTGCAGCCACTTTAGTGAAAACTCTGGGAGGAGGGAGAGGCCCTTGGCCTCTTGCTCCTCCTCCTGGAACCCCACCACCTCCTAAAACTCCTCCACCTCCAAAAACCCCTCCACCTCCTCCTCCGATGGCTGCCATTGGTATTACTAGATAAGGAAACAGTGTATTGTATAGAGGGTTCTGGAATACTAAAAGTGAATCTTTAGCTTCTTCGTGAGATGGGAAGGACAAAGGCAGGTGATTGGAGATGCGAGGACTTGGCTCTTCAGATTTGTAGGAGGCATAATCAGGGGATCTCGCGGGTGTGAGATTTGAGTATATAGTATACTCTTCGAGACTTTGTGAGGTTGAGAGGTCTGAAAAGAGAATCGGTGGGATATCAACTGCTGTTAAATTTATTGTCGGGTTTTTACCTTTATGTCCAACAGAGGCTTTCAAGAGGATTTCACTTTTAACCATAGAGCAGAATAAAAATGAATTGATGTTTTCGAGAGGTGTACTATGTGAAGTTGAAGGTTCACAAGCACTTTTGGTCTTGGGCTGTGGGTGTTTAAGCTGATAGACTGCAGTAGTTGGCTTAAGAGAACCTCTAGCTTTTAGTATTTTTTCAGGATCTAAAACAGGCATGGTCTACTTGTTCTCTGAGTTTTGTCTAGTATTCCTTCGACCAGATGCTAGCTTACTTATACGTAGCGTCGCCAAGTGAAAGATAAGAAAATCCTTTAGAAAGTGCTCACTCCTTGTTCACTATCAAAGGGTGAAACTTGAAAATATGTCGTTCTTCCCAGGGAAAAGGTTTCGTAACTTCGTCCCCAACAATGGTGCCAAAAAGATGTTGTTCCAGAGTCTGTACTCAAGGCTTTAAAAAGTATAGTGTCTAGGCATCCGAAAGTTAGTAAGATGTAAAAGGGAGGAGGGTATACTTTCGGGAAAGGAAGCTAGGGTTGATTTCTAGGTTGTCATTGTCTGGCTTCCAACTGTTCTTGGATGTTTATATCCCTTTCAATTGCAGCCCATGAACGTTCAAGTTCTGCCTGGGTGTTAGCCATTTTTAGTATGGTATCAAAGATATTTAAGGTGATATGGGTTTGATCTATCAAGACAGGTTCAATATTGATTTGTCTTACAATAGGGATAGTCATAGAGGAATAGGAAAATTTGAAGTAATCCAAAAGTTTTTATGCTGTAATAATTTGATTTTATAAAAGAGAACTTTTAGAAATCAATATTAAAAGCGAAATGCAAACCAAGGGCCTTTTTCCGTAACTGTGTTATATTTGAAATAAATGGCGTATGAATTATGGGAAAACATTAAGTTGTCTATATAATAAGGCTCCTATCGAGGGAGAATCTCACTCTGTAAACAGGAGAAGAAAATAAGATAAGAAATGATCCGACGAAGCATAAAATATGACAACCTAAAAATTCACAGATCTTGTACCTACTAGTAGCCAATACAGAGGAAAAAATGTAAACAATAGATAGCTAAGTATTAATCACTTCAGTAGAAGTTTTACTAAATTGCAATGCGACATTCATTAGATATGTATAAGTGAAATAAAAATGAATATGAAATAACAGAGAGAACAAACTCATAACACAGTAGTGACGGAATTAGGAATCTCCGGATTGCTTAGTATTAATTCTCCAAAAGAGATAGTATCTATTATAATTAATCAAAAAGGTCTAGCCCCTTTTTCTTTCTTCCTAATGTATATTTATACAAAATTTTTATACACTGGAATCTCAATAGTTTCAGAGGTTTTCGGTTACAATCAAAGGAGTCAAAACATTTTGTTTCTTTATCTCTGTTCTCATCTGGTACCCAAAACCTGCCTCTTCGCATGCTCCTTGCAGATAACGCATTTCTCCACCAGCTGTGATATCAACTTAGATGGCTCTGCTTGATTATTTTCCTAAAAAATATAGCAGTCTTTCATCAATAGTGACAACTTTCCTTCCACCTGTTGATCTTTGGCATTGATAGAGCATAACATTATACTCGGTTTAATTAGCCATTTGTCTATTTGCACTATGTCTTTTTGAGCTATTTGGGATGTTTCGGCTAATTCTCTTTCTTCATTTTTCTTTATATTTAGCATATACTTAGCTATATTGATTTGACCCAACGTCTCCATGCCACTTTCACCATCAGAACCCAACCAAATCTCACTTAACAAGCCGAAATGTTTTTCGCAAGATTTCCTTAGCTTCATAGCTTGTTGTTGGCCTTCAGATATATTTCACTCCCATTCTTTTAACAAGATATTACCCTTGTTCTGCTCTGCAATGTGAAAACTAGAACTACTTCTTGTTTCCCTTCTCATTGTGGCTATAATAGCCTCCTGGAATGCCACCCAAGCTGCTCTGGCATACCTTTCTTTAAGCAAGAGGATTTGCAACACCTGATCAATGAGTTGGAAGTCACTTTGAATTCTTTCTACTTGTTGGCAGCCAATTCACATTTTTCTACTATCTTATGAGCTACCTACACCAGAGTTTTAAAAACTTTGATTTTGTCGCAATCTCTTCAATAAAACGACACTATTGTTTTATATGTGTTTTCACACTTACCTTTGTTCTTGTTTTCACGACTGATGTTGGCAAATATTGAACAAGCAATGAATGTGTGTTGATAGTTGTTTTCATTGATGGCAACAACGGAGATGGCAGGATATGAAGGATAAAACCCCTTGGGGATTCGAACGTAAGATCTCAGGAGGTACAGCATTGAACAAAACACGTGCAGCAAGAACTTACAGAGAAGAAGGAAGACAGAGATCCAGTGACCGTTGGATTCCATTCAAATTTCCCGAAAGGTCGACAACCGTCAGATCTGCAGAAGCTGAGAAGGAGATAAGTCATCGGAGATTTGGGGATCGAGAGTTTATAATGTCCAATCCACTTGACATCAAAAACTCTGAAACCGTAATATGCGATTTCGCGACTTGATTGCAGCCGTTAAATCAAGAAGAGATCGGGACCATCCACTTGTAGATAGGAGGAGTCATCGGAGTTTCGGGGATCGGGGTTTCAACGTGCAAAGAAAACAATGCAACAAAAATCCCGATTTCGCGATATGCGAAACCCCGACTGAATCTGCACCGTCAGATCAACATGAGATTTAGACCGTCGATCTTATTCATGGCAGTAGTCCACGTCAGCTTGGGAGACGTGGCACAACCAGGTGGTAGGAAGATTCAATATTTCAGGGACAGATAAGTCATGAATCAGAGTGACACATGGCAGTATTTAACACGTGTCAAATCACGTGTGACGTCAGCAGAGTATCGAAGAATTGAGAATCGGGGTTCTGCGACTCCCGTGAACAAATGTATCAAAAATCCCGAGATCGCGAAATGCGATTTCCCGATACGAAAGATAGTGTGTGGGTCACCAAGAAAGATCAGAGTCGTCCATCTGGAAGGACGCGTGGCAAAGGATCGGGCGCCGTCGGGAAAATGGAGATCCCGGTGACAATGGATTTGCGCATTGTGAAATAGTGATGAAAGAAATCCCGATTGAATCTGGACCGTCAAATCCAGAAAGGATCAGGACCGTTTATTACAGCTCTGTATGGATCATGGTTTAGGACTTTGAACTGTCCAAATCACTCGTCAATGAAAACCCCGAAATCACGAAACGCGATATTGCGATTCAATCGCAACCGTTAATGAAAGATCACACAAGGACCATTGATCACAGCTCTGTATGGAATTTCAGGGATCGGTTGGAAGGAGTATGGAGGAATAGGGACCATCCATCAGTAGGGACAGGTGTCGAAGATCAAGGCACCATCGGACATCGGGAAATCGGAGTTCCTGAGGTCAAAGGAAACGAGAGATCGAAAGTCTCGAAATCACGACACAATCGGGACCGTCCATCTGAGAGGACGCGTGGCAGGAGATTGGTGCCATCGGCCAAAGGCCCGATAGGAGGTCGTTCATCGGCTAATCGAAAATCGGGGACTGGGAATCTCGGAGGCTTGTGCATGGTGACATCGAAAAACGCCAAAACCCTGATGAGAGGTTTGACCGAGGTTATGTGTTGACGGTCTTATGGGACCAAAGCCTATAGCCTGTAGGGATAGCACATGGAAAGGGGTGTGCGTAAGTTTAATTCAAATTTTAAACAGGAGCCCGATTTCCTCCGAGTAATAAATATGGGACCCGATGAGCGTTGAACGGGTCCTGGACCAATGGGGATAAGAAGGGGTCGATGCTCTTCCTACAGGCTA
>JASDQU010237308.1:4031-14224 GCA_032191745.1 Picea mariana | reverse complement strand
AAGATGCAATACATAAAATACTTATCAGAAATAACACCGGAAGTGGGTGCAACTACTGAGAGGGGTGCTCGTTTCCACCCAACCGTAGGCTCAGTGAATCCCAATGGATTTACCACTAGCCACCCCCGAGCTGAGACCACGATGCTCTGAGACTGCGTCTCTCTGTCTGCCAGTGACCAGGAGTGAAGGTTGCAATCCTCCCTGTTAACTCCTCAAATAAATTGGTGGATTTGTTTGCTTTTTTAGGTGATAGGTTGTAACCTCAAGTCATTTTTGAGTTTCTATAGTTGCAAAAATTAGGTTTCAGTTTTTGTCCAAGAAAATAATATGATCCATAAAGTCTTCTTTTCAAAATATGCATAATTTACTTTCCACAGCTAACGTGTGTTCAAAAGTTGAATGTTAGCTGTGGAAAGTGGTGACTTTCAGCAGCTAAGGGGTTCTTCTCATAAGTCTGCGCACTGTGGAAAGTGGTGAAGTTCAAAAAGTTCAACAATCAGTTTCGCGGGTCGTGCACTGTTGAAAGTGCATACTTTCCGCAGCTAAGGAGCACTTTTCATAAGTCTTTGCGCTGTTGAAAGTGGCAAATTTCAAAATGTGCAAGAATCAGTTTCACGGGTCGCGCGCTGTTGAAAGTGCATGCTTTCCACAGCTAAGGAGTGCTTTTTACAAAGTGGTGCGCTGTTGAAAGTGCATACTTTCCACAGCTAACAGGATTTTTCCACGGGGTCACGCGCTGGCGTAAGTGGCAAGTATGAACAGCTAACAGAGGCATTTTCCACAGGCCATTGTCGAAGAAAGCGGGAATCACGTGCGTGATATCCACATCTGAAGGTAATGATGATATGATCATCCCACGTCAGGCAAATCCAAATCATGCGCTGATGAGAGTGGGTAATGATGGAAACTCAATTTTGCATGCCAGAATAGGATTGTGATGTGAATTCGGCTCAGAAACTCATGCTCAACACTCATGGCATCCGGGATGGCAAGTTCGAGTTCAGTGGTGCAGGTATAGAGGAGGTACTGCTGGCCTGACAACCTCAAATCGAATAGTGGTTCCATATCACAGATCATTTCTGGAAGTCTGTTGAATTTTCATTTATTTCATAACAGACCCGAAGCCTGAACTGCTTTCAACAACACATAACCTCGGCTCGATTGGCAGTTGCAGGGGTTACAAATTGTCGGGATTTTCGACCCACAAAATGGTGAGAAAACGCAGTGGTTCTCTACTCAAAAGAGAGCTAGATAACCTATCCTTTTTACAAACACATCCCGAAGTCTAGAAGCATTTTTCGAATGCAGGGTGTATTGAATTTGTTGAAAAATTGCAAGTTGGTTGCCACCAGGCTACATCAGAAGCCTTTGCCAAGACTTTCGATGGCAATAAAGCTCGCGTCGGGTCTATGGAAATTAGAGTGGATGAGGCTGTTATTGCCACAGCTACAAGTTTACCAAGAATCGGTCAGAGCTGGTTTAAAACCACTGCTCCTAAAAATTTGGATTCCAGAGTTTATCTGAAAGAGGGGTACAGGCACAAAGCATGAAAAAAATGTATGCTAGTTTCTTATCTAGACGAAGAATGGCAGGAATTGTTCAAAGGTATCCAATTGTACATTACCTCGGAGGGAATATATGATAAACTGATGATGTACCACTTCAAACTACTATATCATTTCACAGGCAAGACCCCTCTTAATTTGCCTTATTTCCTACATAAAAGTTTGACTAAGGTTTGCAAGAAGGTTAGAGCTCAACCCTTGAGCATGAAAACTACTCTGTGTCACTTCGGTCTCATAAAATTGATTATAATGGAGGAATTGAAACAACAGGGAAGGAGCTGGGAACATTTCCTATTCTGGGAAGGTTTTGAAACACAGAACCAGATTGCAAATGAGCAGATGAAGAGTTCAAAGAAACAATCCTCTCCTCAAAGCAGTTCAAGAAAAAGAAGGACCCTGCCAGGGCCTCCAGAAGACAGAATATATGGAATGAAGCCTCACAGGTTGAAGAGAAAGTTAAACTTTGAGCAGACCATAGAGCAGAATACAGAGCATCCCACAGAGAAGAGTACAGGGAAGAATATATTAAAATTTCCCTATTCAGATTCAGAATCAGAGCAGTAAGATCAATGCCTTGTCACCAAGAGTCCTCAACAGTCAGCTGAGTGTGCACAGAACTATGAAACCTTCAATCAGACAGAATAGGGAGAATCATAAAAAAACTCCAAATCAAAGAAGTCTCAGAAGATCAAGCATCTCAAGGAGGTAATTGTCCAGCAAGAAGTCTTGGAGTGGGTGATTAAAGAAAGGTATAAGAGGTTATCTGATAACTTCACCAAGACCAATGCTACGTTTGAAAGATTGGCTAAGGAAAGTGTTAGAGAGAAGAAGAGGAAGAAAAAACTCACCAAAGACTACAACAGCTTGTGGTGGCTTGCCAAACGCCTCAAAAGGCATATAAGGAGGTTGAAACAAAAACTAAGCCAAAAAACCCATCCATATCTGAAGGTACTCGCTCAAGTTGTCATTAATATGCAAGGTGAGAAATCGGATAACCACTGATTTTTGTTTGAAATCAAATTTTGGAGGAGAAAAGTCATTTTGAGCGCAATCGAGACTTTCCACAGCGCAAAGCTATCATTTTATGACCCGTTAGCCATGGAAAGTGACGGCTTTCAACAGCTAACCCGCGCAAAATTAAATGATTGCGTTGTGGAAAGCTGGGAAAGTAATTTTTGAAGCCAGGGACATGATAGTTCATTTCAAACAAGTTTTGAAGGGGTTCCAGTGTATCAGTAGGATGTCAAGCTCGCATGCAAAGGGTTCAGCATCATAGGTTCGAGAGAATTTTGGTAACAAATGCAAAATCATCTCTTAAAAAATTTGAACATGAACGTTGAGAGATCCAACAGTCAAAGATAGGTGTCCTGCTATTCTTCATCACATTGTAGATATCAGGAGCTGAAGGATGCAGATGGCAATTTTGGAGATTGAAGACAGTTCGAATTTTAAGTTTAGTTGTTAAAGACTTTATTTTCAAGTTGTTTAGATAGAATTGAGTTGTCTTTATTAAATACAGATCCATGTTTTTAGGATCTATATAACTGTTTGTAAGAGGCTATAAATGCCTATTTTTGATATGAAACTAGGGTTTGATATTGAGTTCTACACGCTGTTTCTGTAATCTAAAGACTTATTCTTATTATATGAAAAATTTCAAGCTTCCTTCAGTTGTGTTGTTAGACTTCTCTCTTCTGTTATCTGATATCTTATGAGTGAATGTTCTTTGTTGATGCTCATTCAATCTGTATGTGACTGTCATCTCATTTATTGATTGATTAAGTTGATAATCATAAGCTATTTCTTTAGTTATTAAATCCATTGTACTTGTTTTACATAAGTATAGTCTGGTTCAATAGCTATCTTCTCTACCTTTTAATCAAACCTTGTCCGACTGCATTATTAGAAGGCCTTGTGAGATTTTATGTTTCTATACAATCTTGAACACATAGTCCAGTCCCTAGATATTCATCTTGATCCAAAAAACCACATCATTATTAAGAAAATATTTCCCAAAAAGAGTTAGTTACCAGGCATCTCTGACTTATAGCCTAGGAGAGTTTCCTGGAGTGATAACAAATTTGCGTCGTTGCTGGGGAGAGGAGATCGAAGCTCAGCTTCTCTGGAAGACGACATAGATCTATTTCTTGATGATAGAGAAGAAGTAGACACTATCAGGCTGTACATTTTTTATCTGGTGACTCCATTGAAACGAAGTGGCTCCCAAAAGAGCTCACACTAGGGCAAACCCAGAAGGCCCATTGACAACATCAGTTCCTGATCCAGAGAAGATCATCAGCAAGGGCAAATCTTTACAAAGACAGGCTTCTGGATCTGCAAGTGCAATTGATTCAGGTATTCCAACTGATACTCATCCTTCCATATCTAAAAAGTCTTTGGTTGAATCCCCTGTTGAAACTCAAAATTCCCAGGAAATAAAAAATTCATNCTAGGGCAAACCCAGAAGGCCCATTGACAACATCAGTTCCTGATCCAGAGAAGATCATCAGCAAGGGCAAATCTTTACAAAGACAGGCTTCTGGATCTGCAAGTGCAATTGATTCAGGTATTCCAACTGATACTCATCCTTCCATATCTAAAAAGTCTTTGGTTGAATCCCCTGCTGAAACTCAAAATTCCCAGGAAATAAAAAATTCATCTCAAGTTTCTAAGGTAGAAGAACCTTCATTTTCTTCTAATATTACTGATTCTGTCCTTGAGATTGACATTTCATCCCATCCAAAAGAATTGAATACAGAATCCTCCAAATAGAAAGAAAATTCCTCTTCATCTTCTTTTGATTCATCACCTATCAAACCTTCGAAAGGTGTTTTACACACTTACACTAATTTTCCTGTCCTTGAAGAAATTCTCCATGATCTGTCCTCTAAGGGTGAAGAGAATTTAGCATTGTTGCTTGGTCAATTTTATAAGGCCTGTTATTTTTCACCGACTTCTGAACCTTCTGCTCAAGATGAAGTAAGACAACCATTCTATTCTAACTCAGGTAGCTCATCTCCTCCATCATCTCCTACAAGTTCCTTGTCTGTATCAATCACCAAGACTGCCATGGCTGCCCCTTTGACCAGGATGGAACATATCTTGGCAAACAGATATGCCCCACTTGTTTTGCCAAATCCCTTGTCTTCCATGCCAACAGGTGACTATCAGAAATATATGCCAAAGTTTACAGGAGCGGGGCAGTATACTGCTGAAGAACACATCAAAGCATTTTATGCTTATGCAGAAAACATAAATATTTCAGAAGAAGATGTGTGGACTAGAGTTTTTGTTCAGAGTTTGGATGGCCAGGCCTGAAAATGGTTCAAAGAGATACCAGCAAATTCGATCACTGGCATTGAACAATTAGATGAGGTATTCTTGAAGCATTGGGGAGAAAGAAGAGATCTGTTATACTACATTTCTGAGTTTGGAAATTTGAAGAGGGATGATGGAGAGTCGGTTTCAGACTTCATCAAGAGATTTAATAAAATGTTTGGTAAGATCCCTGCAGAGATTAAACCAAGCGATGCATCGGCAAAGATCATATTCTCTGCTGCTTTTGATTCATATTTTTGTCTTATCCTTAGAGAAAGACGATCAACCACGCTTGCTCTAATGCAAGATGCTGCACTCGAGGTTGAGTCTAACATTACAGCATCTCAGAAGCTTAAAGGAAGGGTTGAGAAGAAGAAGTCTGATGTTGAGCCCTCCTCTTCTTCTAATAGTAAAATGGAAAAGATGGATAAGATGTTGGATGATCTGACATAAAAAATGTCAAAGTTGAAGGTTCAAAATCAGCAACCAGCAAGGGCAAAAGAACCAAATACTTTTTCCCCCAGAAATCCAAATGCTTTTCCTTACAGAAGGAATAATCCACAAGTTCAAATCCTTCAAAGAGATAGAAATCCAGTTGATGATCAGAGGGTCAGACCACCTTTTCAAAATGCAGTATTAGATGAAGACCAACAACCCCCCCATGATGAGCTTGAAGATGTTGACGATATAAACTGTTTCGGTGACGAAAATGATTCTTCATTTTTGACACAGGGAGACTATGAAGAAGCTCTGATGGATCAGAAAATTCAAGAGGCAGGTGCTGAAGGAGCGGTCTACTTGACAGATGATCAGANAGAGGTTGCTGCCAAGCAGCCTCCCGCTCTTGAAAAACAAACCCCCCTTCCAGCAAAACAACTGAAGAAACAAATTCAGCCCCCAGTCAAGGAGCAAGTCAGTCTCAAGGATCCTCCCAATGAGGTAAAGGCTTCAGATAGACCATCTCTCTCTTTCAATTTTGAATCATAAATTCAAAAGGTCAAGATACCAATGCCTTTAACTGAACTCATGAAGAATGAAGTCTTTAAAGCAACCATCTTAAAGTCTCTTGAGCCTAGGACCTCTCCATCAGATGATTTCATTAACCTACAAGATAATCAGCCTAAAGTGACCATAGGACCCATGATAGAAGACCGTGATGATTCTTGTCCACCATTTTACATATCCTTAAATGTCCACGACAAAATCCTTCACAATTGTTTACTTGATTCTGGGGCATCACATAACCTTATGCCAAAGGCGGTGATGGATGAGCTTGGCCTCGAAGTCACCAAACCATATCAAGATCTGTTCTCCTTTGATTCTAGAAAGGTCAGATGTCTCGGCCTCATCAAAGATATGGTTATTAACCTTGCTCAATTACCAATGAGGAGTATGGTTATGGATGTGGTAGTTGCTGATATTCCACCTAAGTTTGGGCTACTTTTGTCTCGTTCATGGGGAAAAAGATTAGGAGGTACATTGCAGATGGATCTGTCCTATGCTACAATTCCAGTGTTTGGGGGGGAAATGAAAAGACTTTACAGGGAAAACCAGCTTGCTTATATCATCAGTTATGGAAAGAATTCCGTCAATCATCCTATCTATGCTGTGGATACGGATTTTGGTTCATGCATCCTTCAGATTGATGATGGTCAATCAACTCCTATGCAGCTAGTGAAGCCTATTGAACAATAGGCTGAAAGTGAAAACATTGCAGTCTGGACTATGTACTTCAATGGGGCCAGCACTAAAGACTCAGCAGGTGCTGGGGTAGTTCTGATCTCTCCTTCAAAGGAGACCATATCTTTGTCTTTCAAGCTCGACTTCAGAACCACTAACAACATAGCAGAGTATGAGGCTCTGCTGTTGGGATTAAATTCAGCCAAAGAGATGGGAATAAAAGGTTTGAAGGTATTGGGATATGCATACCTCATCGTACAACAGGTAAACAACACCTTTCAAGCTAAGCATGTCAAATTAATAGCTTACAGAGACGAGGTATGGAAGCTGCGTGATTCTTTTTTTATTTTTGAAATATCATACATACCAAGGGATATGAATCAGCTCGTTGATTCTCTTGCTGTTTCAGCCAACACATTCATTCCTCCCATGCCCCCTAAGCTCAGCTATGATATTCAAGTAAAATATCGACCCTCCTTACCTGATAATGTCAAATATTGGAAAGTTTTTGAAGATGACGATGAACTCAATATATTTCTCCAAGTGGTAGATGAGTTTTCCAATTTGCACATTGATCAGCAGAATCTTAATGAAGAAGAATCACAGGAACCTGAGCTAAAGAAGAAGTTGGGCCAACATGATATTGTTCAGTTACCAAACAATTATATGCCTCGAGGCTTGGTACCCTTGGAAAGGCTGTTTGACCAGAATGATGTTCCTTACAAACCAGACAAAAAGGAGAAAGATCCAGCTGTTCAAGAGCATAACATAGGAGGTAAAAGTCAGCCCAAGTTTATAAATTTTTCTTCCAAATTGACTGCTGATGAGAAATCAAAATACTGCAGTGTTTTGAAGGAGTTTTCTGATGTTTTTGCTTGGAAATATAGTGATTTAAAGACTTATGATCCCGATATTATTCAGCATAAGATACCTCTGGAAAAAGACACCATTCCTTTCAAGCAAAAGCTCAGACCTATCAGTCGTCTTCTGCTGCCAGTGATTGAGAGGGAAATTAAAAAACTCCTAGATGCTAAGATCATAATTCCCTTGAGATACTCCAAATGGATTGCCAATCTGGTGATCGTAAGGAAGAAGAATGGTGAGGTCAGATTGTGTGTAGATTTCAGAAATCTAAACAAATGCTCTAAAAAGGACAATTATCCTCTTCCTAAGATGGAACACTTGTTACAGAGGATTTCAGGGGCAAAGGTCATGTATTTTCTTGATGGATTTTCCGGTTATAATCATATTTCTGTTCACCCTGATGACCAGGAGAAGACTGCATTTACCACACCCTGGGGTACCTTTATGTACGCCAAGATGCTCTTTGGGTTAATGAATGTCAGGGCCACATTCCAAAGGGCCATGGATATAGCATTTGTGGGAGAAAAAGACAAGTTTGTTCTCATATACCTTGATGATATTACAGTATATTCCAGTAGCCATGAGGAGCATCTGAAACATCTGAAAAGAGTGTTCTTAAAATGCAGACAGTTTGGGATCTCATTGAATCCCAAGAAATCCTAGTTTGCTCTAAGGAAGGGGAAGCTATTAGGCCACATCGTCTCAGCAGAAGGTGTAATGATTGATCCAACACGAGTGGAGGCAATTCAAAAGCTGTCCTTGCCAAGGTCAAAAAAGGACATTCAGTCACTGCTCAGTAAGATAAATTTTGTTAGAAGGTTTGTGCCCAATTTTGTTGAATTAGTCAAACACATAACATGCATGCTGAAGAAAGGGTCTGAGATAAAATGGAAAGACATCGCAAGAAACTCTTTTCAGGATATCAAGCAAGAAATCATCGAATCACCGATTCTGATCAGCCTAGATTATAGTAAGACTTTCTATATCTTTTCTTTTGCTTCCTATGACATAGTGGCAACAGTCCTGCTTCAGAAAGATGAGGAAAATTTTGATCATCCCGTGGATTTCTTCAGCAAGACACTCAGGGATGCTGAACTAAGGTATGACCCTATCGAGAAACAAGATTATGCTCTCATAAAAGCTTTAAAATCATTCAGAATTTATATCCTTCATTCAAAGGTCATCGCATATGTTCCTTCGTCTTTTGTAAAAGATGTTTTGACTCAGCCAGATATTGATGGAAAGAGGGCGAGATGGATTGCAAAGATGATTGAGTTCAATATTGAAGTAAAGCCCACCAAACTGGTAAAAGGCCAGGGCCTTGCCAAGCTTTTAGCGGAGGAAAATCGTAAGCTGCTGGATATTAATTTCATAGCAAAAATTTCAGAAAATTCACAGACAGAGTTGGCAGCGGAAGGGCAGCATGACAGTCAGCAAGTGGCAGAGCACTTGTCTTCCTGTGAATGGTATTCTAGCATCATGCATTTTCTGCAAAATCTTGAAGTTCCTCCTGAACTCATTTTGACTCAAGCTCGAGCTCTCAAGCTCAGAGCTGTAAAATTATGCATTTATAATAATCTGTTATTTTGGAGAGACCCTTCTGGTTTGCTTCTCAGGTGTTTGGATAAAGAAGAGTCTATCAAAGTGACACATCAGTTTCACTCAGCTGCCTGTGGTGGTCATCATTACTGGAAGACTACTACCCATAAGATCCTGAGGGCTGGATATTATTGGCCTTTTCTCTTCTCAGATGTGTGTGCATTCATCAAATCTTGTGACAAATGCTAAAGATTTACAAGTAAGGAACAACTAAAATATTTACCCCTGAGACCTATAGTTGTGAATGGTCCTTTTCAGCAGTGGGGTTTAGATTTCATAGGTGAGATAAATCCTTCATCCAGTGGTCAGCACAAGTGGATTCTGGTAGCCACAGATTATTTCACAAAGTGGATAGAGGCGATTCCCACCCGAAATGCTACACACCAAGTAGTCATGAAGTTTCTCTATGAAAATATTTTGAATAGATTTGGCTATCTCAAGAGGTTGGTGGCAGATAATGCAGTAGCATTTAAAGCAGAAGCATTGGTAGACATGTGTGAATCAATGGGCATCCAGCTTGTACACTCAACTCCTTACTATCCTCAAGGTAATGGTTTGGTTGAATCATCAAATAAGAGCTTGATCAAAATCATAAGAACACTGTTAGAGGAAAATAAAAAGAATTGGGATTCCAAACTGAAATTTGCTCTGTGGGCAGACAGAGTAACTATTAAAAAATCCATAGGAACTTCCCCATTCAAGTTGGTTTATGGGACTGATGCAATTTTTCCTGTTCAGTTAGTATTGCCTATGGCTAAGTTCTTTTAGGAAGAGAAGACTGAACAAAATGACATGGTAAGAAGGATGCTGGATTTGGTGGAGCTACAACAAGCTCGCGAACAGTTAGTGGACAGATCAGAAGCTCGTCAGATGCAGATCAAAAATTCGTTTGACAGAAAGGCGAAGTTGGACAGTTTTTAGATCGACGACTGGGTTCTAAAGTGGGATTCTCTTAGGCAGGACAAAGGCAAGCATAACAAGTTCGATTCTCTATGGACAGGTCCTTTTTTGATTTCTCAGGTGCAAAACAACAACACTTTCATTCTGCAAAATCTGGAAGGTGAATAAATGTTCAGTGGCCCAGTAAACGGGCGATTTTTAAAACTCTATTTCGTCTAAGGATGTGAAGCCTAGACATTGTAATGTTAGTCTTAGTTTTTATTTTTG
>JASDQU010237306.1:2504-16948 GCA_032191745.1 Picea mariana | reverse complement strand
AGTCGTGTTCCATAAACAATCGATTGCCGTCAATGACAACCTTGACCATCTGCGTCATCTCTGCTATAGCCATATCTCCAACATTTCATAGCATCATTTTTAATATTAAGGATAACATCCAATATTTGGAAAATGAGGACAAGGAGAGCATTAGAAAATAGTGTGCGATGATCTTAACAAGAGCAAAGCCTCCAAATATAAACATAAACCTCATAAGCAATGATCAACTACTGATTTTGAGAACAGACAAAGGTGGAGCTAAAATAATTATGAACAATGAGGATTACAACATAAAAGTGCTCGAGCACCTCAATGTGGTATCTACAAGGAGCTAAGAAATAACCCAATATCAAGAATAATTAGAGAACTAAGAAGGGTGATAAAAGGATCTAAACTAGATGACATAACAAAAAACAATTTCTTGTAGTTGTGAAATATTCTTGAGGATCTATGGTTTATGGAAGAGTCATAAAGATGGTGTTCCAATCTCACTGATTGTCAACATAATTGGGTCCCATACTTGGGTAAGATAGCTTACTTACCTTACATTCAAGGGGTCATCAAAAAGATTGGCAAGGTGTTGAGAAGGAAGGAGATCAAGACCTCTTTCAAATTGATGGAAACCATCAAGAAGAAGATGCGATTCGTGAAAGATATTTACAAGGAGCGAAACATTTACATTTTCGCTCCTTAATTCCGCCCCCCATGTCAAATATTGGTGGGAGACTTTTTGTGAGAAAAATGAAATAGAGGGATCTACATTATTTGTAGTTGCACCCACTTGGGGTTGTTTCAGGGGTGCTATTAAGGAACAATACTACCTTGTTGGAAGTTATGATGACTTATATACAATATAGACCACATTGCGGCGAGAAAGGGACCAAACAGTGGCAAAGTCCACAAATGTCTTCCATACCTTGCGCACCAAGCTGGGTATCAAAGACTCTGAGCGATATCTGGTGCTCAAGTACTGCGACAGTTTGCGTAGATACATTCAGACATAAATGGAGTTTCTAGACATCTCTTCCTTGGGCATGACCTATCGATATGATTCTAAAATTTAAAAGATGTGAAATTTTGGTTTTGCGAACCCCTCACAGCAAAAGCAGGGAAAAGGTGGCCCCAACTTGTAGAACAAAGGGTAGATCAAGGATGGAAAATATTAGAACAACCATTCAAAATGATAAACAAATAAGGACAATGGGAAGAAAAAGAAATACCCCGGGAAGTGGTTCCAGTTCCATAAGATCCCTTGGCATAACACCGCTCATAACATAAATTGGTGGTTGAAGTGAAAGCCTATGAATCAGATGTGGGCTCCAACTCTAATTCAAAACTAGAGAGAGGGAGACAAATCATTGAAATAGAACCCAGTGCCACCGTTGCTACCACTAAGGTCTAGCCTGGTGAACCTGGTGAACCAGAGGAACGTGAGCACCTATTTCATTCACAAATATAGGTGAAGGGTACTTCACTGCAGTTCATCATTGATAACAGTAGCTAGACGAACCTCATCTTAGCATAGGTTGTCAAGCGGTTGGCTCTATCGACAACACCACACCCACAATCATACACCATCAGATGGCTACAACAAGGGATAAATCTCCATGTCAGCCAATAGTGCCACCTACCCTACGACATCAAACCTTTCAAAGATGAGGTATTGTGTGATGTCACCCCCATTGAAGTTTGTGATGTTATTTTGGGCCAAACTTATTTATGGAAACATCATGTTGTATATGAGAATATGCCTCATAGTTTTATTATTACTTTGGATAGGAAATTGTACAAGATACCTGAGGTAGTCCCACCTACTTCCATTTCCTTGATCTCTGCCAAGCAATACAAGAAGCTCATCTCTCAGACCAAGAATTTTGTCTTCTTTGTGATTCACGCTCAAAGTGAGCAGAAGGTTGCAGCCACATCCATGGCCTCCGTGATAGGTATCTTCACACAATGGAAGAAGTGGATAAGGTCATGGAAGAATACAAAGAAATCTTCTCCTCACCCACTGGGGTACCTCTGCACTATCAGGTTAAGCACTCAATCGATATGACCCTCAATGCACCACTACCCAATGGGATAGTATATCATTGCTCTCCGTCAGAAAATGAGGAAATCAAGTTCTAGATCCAAGAGATACTAAAAAAAGAGCACATCTNTAGGATCTGGCGACTATGCATTGATTATCAGGCCCCAAATAAAATCACAGTCAGGAACCAGTATCCAATTCCCTAAATTGACGATCTCCTTGACTAGATCAAGGGGGGAAAATAATTTAGTAAGATTGATCTAAAGTCCAGCTATTACCAGGTCCCAATAGAGCAGACCAATGTATGGAAGATCAACTTCAAGTCCAAAGAAGGTATTTTCGAATGGCTAGTCATGCCCTTTGGCTTGATAAATGCACCAACAACTTTCATGAGGATGATGGAAAATATATTGCGGCCTTTCACCAATTCCTTTGTGGTGGTGTATTTGGATGGCATCCTCATCTTCAAAAAGAAGTAGGCAGAACACTTGCAACATATTCAAAAGGTTTTTCACACTCTGCGATAACACAAGCTATATGAAAATTTGGAACACTGATCCTTCAACATGAAAAGGGTCCGGTACCTAGGGTCATCTGTGACTGGACAGCCCTGACCACACTCACCGAGATTCATATATTTTTAGGCCTTGCAAATTTATATTTCAGATTTGTGTTGGGATTCTCCCACATTGCATGGGCCCTTAGCGAAGTGACCAGGGGTGGTGGAAAATAAAAATTCATGTGGGGCCAATCACAACAAAAAGCGTTCGATGATTTGAAGCAATGCTTGTGCTCAACCCTGGTTCTCTCATTACCCGACCTACAACAACCTTTTGAGATTGAGATAGATGCTTCAAACTATGCTGTAGGTGTAGTTCTCACTCATCATGGACATCCAGTGGCCTATCATAGTGAGACGCTATTAGATACCATCTATAAGTACCCCACTTATGACAAATAAATCTACTCCATTGTACAAGCCTACCGCTAGTGGAGGCATTACATTCTCGGGAAGGAGACAATCATCCACACTGATCATAAGCCTCTTTAGTTCATGCAGACACAAGGAAAATTGCATAATTACCACCATTATAAGTGGTCCACATACTTGGAACAACTCCATCTCAACATCAAGTACAAGACAGGGAGCACCAACTGCGTCGTTGACCACTAACCATGATGCTACACTCTTGCAGACACGAGACCTCCAGATGGCCCCAAATATGTGAGAAAGATCCTACTGGACACCAAGCTCACCAAATCCATATCCTTCCACCCCCAAACGGATGGCCAAACCGAGGTCATCAATAGGATGATCATGCATATCTTGTGCATGTACAATTCCATGCATTCGCGCACATGGGATGAGAGTCTTCCCTATGTTCAACACAGTTACAACATAGCCATACATAGCTCAACCAACTACATCCCCTTTCAGGTGGGGTTGGGATTTCAACCATCGGGTCCCATGGATGTTTCACTATCCCTTGTGTCCAAACATGCATAATCGTTCCATGCTCAAATTGAAGCCAACAAAGACACTCGGTTCATTGAAAGAATCCAACACATTTTCCAATAGGTTCAGGATATTTTGCAGAAGTCCAATGCCAAGTACACACAATGCCATGGTCAACACTGGTTTCCCCACAAGTTTCAGGTGGGTGATAAAGTTTGGTTGCATTTGTAGAAATAACTCCTTACATGACCCCACCAGAAGATTTTCCCATTCCACTATGGACCTTACACCATCACCAAGGCTATGGGTGACAATGATTTTGAGCTCAACATTCCCCCTTTCCTTGGATTGCACCCAATGTTTAATGTGGATCTCCTTCGACCATACTTTCCACCATTATTGGACACCTCAAAAATAGCAGAACAATTGACACTGACAGAGCTCAACTCTGATTGCATGGAAAAATAATCCGTTGATCAGATCATGGACACACAGGTCAAGTGTACTCGCCAACAAAAGCTTCAACTTTATCGTGTTGTCAAAGCGGGGCAAATCCTGCACCAAGGCAAGTGGCTCACCTGAAGCCAAATTCAACAAAAATTTCCTCATCTGATGGGGGAAATTAACACAATGGAGACCATTTATTCCTAAGGGGGGAGAATTGATTCAGGTAGATATCAGTGGCCACACATCTCTTCCAACTGGCTCACATACAATTTTCATCTTGAGAATTTTTTTCTAGCTTTTCGGGTCCTAAACTACTAGGGCCATTTTGAGTCCCTAAACAATGTTTTTTGGGCCCACCATGGTCACACTATAGATAGAGTTAGAGTGTGAAGACATAACATGTATTCCTTAGATAGACCTTTCCAACGGGATATCGTACACCTAAAATGAAGATCATATGCAAAATTTACGACCCCAAGAATTTGATGTACCAACTTACCCTGTCGGGGCCCATATGAATTTTGGCGCTTCATCTCCTAAGGTTAGGTTTTTGGATGTCTAGGGTTTTCTGATTACTTCTTGATGCTAAAAATGCCTGGAGACCTCATTGTAATGTGCTCATACAAATGTGAGTAGCCGCCACATCTCTTCTCAGAGATTAGCTACCACCATTCGAGCAAGATTGTTTCATTCTGCATTTTACAGTTTCAATAGATTTCCTTATTGAATAGAAGTTACGTTTCATTGTAGCTCTATTATTGTTCTCTATATATCTGTGTTTAATTTCGTTCCTCTCATAAATCCGGATCACGGGTTCTCCTATGGAAAATGCATTGAAGAAACTGAGTGCTTTTTTAGGTAAGGATTAAGGAACATGGAGTCAACATCAAGAATGAGTGCTCTTGCTCCTCAACACTTGTAGATAGTTCCCTAATTACCAAGCACTAGGTATGCTTAAAGGACACCAAAATCCTCGCTAAAGAAGATCATTATTTTAAGCATCAAATTAGGGAAGCCATGGAGATTATCAAACACCCCAACAAACTTAATAGAGATGGGGGTTTGGAGATTAGTGAGAACTAGATCCCTCTTATCCACCAAAGTAGAACCAGGTAAAAAATTAAACATATTTTCTCTTTTCTTTTGTCTTTACCTTTTTTTATTTTATTTTAAGTTTTGCTCTATCTTATTAGTCCCTGCCGTAGACATAGAGGGACTATAGTGATTGATAATTCATTGACTTCATATTAGTTTGTCCTTTGACCACAAATATTTGCATAATATCTATTGTTGGAACTAGAGAACTAAAACCATTGATTTTTATATAATAAAAAGTACCATATATGTCATGATCTGATTGGATAACAGATTGGAGGTCATATTGCCGGCTTCGCTATTCCCAATGTTTTATATGTTAGCATATCCAAACTTTTTGATCATATACGGTCTTTTTGAATCATATATTTTCTTATGCATTGATTGAAGGTGGATTAATGCTAGCATTAGTTCGAATGTTTTTCTTAGCATTTTCTGCTAGCTAAATTTATCCCAATGTTTGATATGCTAACATATCCAAAGTTTATCCTTCGAATACATTCTCTATTGTTTGAACTATTGTTACTAATTTTATTTTATTATTGTTATAAAATAGTATAATAAATGTTTTTTTGGTACGTAAGAGACCTGCCACACTACATTCTTTCTTAAATGTGGCACTCAAATTTTCATATTACTATTGTTATTGTCCTATCTTATCTTATTAGTATTGCACATGGATAGTCAGTTTTCATATTACTTTGTCATCTCACTTCATTTTTTTTTTTACCATAATCTCCACTGTTCGAACTATTGTTATTGTTATTGTTATTATTTTATTAGTATTACTATGTGTGCTTTTTTCTTTACTGTTGTGTGCTTCGAGAGTCTTTGTCATTGTTACGTACGTAAACAGGCCTGCCACGTTGCATTTTTTCTTAAATTTTTTCACAGGGCGACACCCTTCAACGATTATGATTGTCTTAAGTGTTTAACTAACATGTCTCGCAACCTTAAATGTTTATTGTATAGATGTGTTGCACTAAAGTTTCATTCCATTTTTTTGATGGTGTTGTTTGCAGTGAAATTGTGCAAAATTGTTCTTCACCAGCATCACTGGTTCAGTGGTTGATTCTTATTCATTGGTTCATTCCATGCTTCTTGTTCTTGTTTGATTCAACTTTGCAAAGTTGAGGTCCTGCAGTTGCAGTTGGACCTCTTTGTGGTTGTTCATTGGTTTGTTGTTCTTCAACTTTGCAAGTTGTTGGACCTGTTCTTGTGGTTTGCAAGTTTTGGGGCTGAGCTCTTGTCATCCCTTGTTGACGGGTAAGTTTTCGTGCCATCATTTCATTGCTATTACTTTTTTTCTACTTGGTGTTTTGCACCTTGCAAGCAATATTTTTCAATGGTAGGAGTCCCTACCTTGAAATTCTGTTGCAGAACATCTTTCTATGTGGTCTTATTTTCTGTTCCTGGAAACCATACGTGTTCATATGTCGATTGCCACGTCCTGCATATTGTGCCATAGATATTTCAAAAATTGCAATGCAAATGGGTTTAGAAAACGAATTTAGAGCTATCATAAGGGGGAACCATCCATTGGGTTGTAGTGATAGGGAATGTTTTTATTCTTTGGGTAAAAAAAATTGCGTCCACCTGTTGCCTTTGTCCCATCCTTTCCATTTTACAGAACATCTTCTACCTCCGAGAATCTTGTAGGATGCACACCATGAATAGGTTCAAATCGGTCTTTGTGTTCAACAAATTTATAGTGTTATTTATTTGCGTTGTTTCTTCTTTTTGGTTCACTGTTCAGTGTAGTTTTGTTTTCTTGTCATCTGCTGTGGCGACTAGGGGGAATTGAATTTGACAAGAAGAAGGTTGAAGGATACATACCAGGATTGGTACACAGTTCCACGCTTGTAGTTTTCTATTTGACTTTCTTTTTTGTTTTCGTTTTATTCCTTTTTCCCCCTTTTCTCTGTTTTCATACAAACTAAAAATAACTAAGAAACAACTTGAAAAAAACAGTTTAAGAGATGAAACAAGTAATATATGTTGAGTCATATGAAATAGATACACACTCCATTATACATGACAACATTGACGAGGTGTTGCATAGCAATGGAATTTTTAGATTGGATGCATTCTCGTATACTGTAGAAGATTTCCTTTTGGATGCATTTCAGGTTCTACTGCATTTTTGTTATTCCTTGACTGACCAGCACAATGGATTGATAGATTATTTCTTGGGATGTTTAAAAAATGGTGACGCTGAGGCATTGGAGTCATATGAATACAAATTGGAGTCTGATTTTCTTCGGCAGTTGCATGGAATACATGATGTTGCTACATATTTTTCAAAGATGCGGTTGTCTGCATCTCCAATTCTACTTGCACATGAGAGGGGACTTTGGGGAGATACATTTTGTATATGGTGGCTATCTAAGTGGCTCAATATATCAATTGGAATATGTTCATTGACAAGAAAAACATGATATCTACTATTCAACAAAATTGCATCTAGCAATCCATATTGCATCTTGTTCCATGATGCCAATCCTATCAGTGGTCATTATGAACCATTACTATACAGAAAATTGTCCATATGAAATCTTGGAGGACCTCATATTTACTTGTCCCTCATTTGCAAAGACTTTGAATCACAGTGGAAACGGATTATGCATTGCATAGATTTCCATGGTTTGTAGATAGCAACAACTATTGTATCTAGCTGTGGAGATAGTTTTTTCAATGCAATTTGCTGTTTGGTAGCAACAGAGTTCGATGTGCAGTCACTGTGGCTTTACACTGTACAGTCCTTTTGCAATGCAATTATAGGTGACAACCAATAGGCTTTTAGCTTCTTGCATCAACACCTTTCGCCATATCTCCTAGAAAATATGCTGGCAATTGGAAGTTGGCAAGAATACCTTGTAAACATGGCACTGCCATATGAAAAAGGAAATGTGGAGGGTGACAGATTCTGTTTGCAATGGCTATCTACCATATTCAGAGTAAATATCCAGGTCTGGTCGGTGCTGCCAGATGGCATTGCCCATTCCTGGTCTATTGATTCAAATTACAAACGAACAATTAACATCCTCTTGTTGAAAACAGATACAACACATGTCCATTATCAACCTTTGCTTGGACATACCACTGGTTCAGGGTTCAATTTCCATGCCACCCAAACCGCATCGAATCTGCATACACATGGCATGTTTTTTAATGAGAATGAAACTCCTCCCAGTTGTGATAAGGCCATACAAGGCTTAAACAAAAAACGTAGGCTAAGTTATCACAACTTGAAAAAGGTCATGCGTGAAATTCATCCCAGTTGTGATGGGGCCATATAGGGCTTAAAAAAAAAATGTAGACTAAGTTATCACAACCTGAAAAAGTTCATACATAAGAGAAAAAAAACATTGGTGGTATAGGAAATACTGTTGTTCCAGTGTCCAGTTTCAATGCTAGCCAAATCACATCGAATGTGCATAAGCATCGCATTCTATTTAATCAGAGTGAAATTCATCCCAGCTGCCATCAGGTCATCCTGCCCTTGAACAAGAAATGTAGAGTAAGTTACCACAACTTGAAAAAGGTCATACTCGAGAGAAAAAATACATTGCTATGCTTCCTTTTAGAGAGAAAATGATATATCACAATCTAAAAAAATTTGTTGCACAAAAAAACAGAAACAAGTACGGTCACATATCCCACAATGGTCATGCAACTGTCCGACAAGAAAAAATCACATTTCGTGGGCTAGAACCAACACCGTGCACTACTACCAATGAAAACCATCAAACACTTTCTACACATACTTCCCTACGAAAGAAATATGCAAGACAGACCTACATGAAACAAATCAAAGACACTCCTTCCATTGCATGTGCAATTTGCGATCAATTGAATTTCTCAAAAAATAGTAAGTCTTTCACACCTGATTTGGAAGCAAAATACCTTCGCTTGACAACACATGATAAAACATTTTCCAATGGAAAAATTTGTCTTCCATGCAAACGATCGCTTGAAACTGGAAAACTGCCACAATTTGCAATCCTTGACCAAATAAGATGTAATACACCACTACCATATGTAAGTGCACTTACGGAACTTGAAGAGAGACTTGTGTCTCTACGAATTGCATTTGCACAAATCAAGCCCTAGGGCTATAAACAACCCCAGATGGGCTTAATAGGATAAATTATTAATGTGCATGTTCAACTAGATGTTGTGAAAAAATCCTTGCCACAATTCATTAGCGATACAATGAAAATTGTTGTGGCCCTCAAAAGACGTTTGCAATACAAAAATGCGTATCAGATAGGCAAAGTGCATGTGCATGATGTTATGAAAGAATTAAAGGAATTATGTTCCAGGGCCCTGTACAAAGCACAAAAAATTTGTATAAATGAGAACTGGAACAATGTTCTTGGAGAAGAGGATGACAACTCTGCAAAGACTCTCGAAACTGCTAGTGAATTTGATACAAGTGATGAATCGGAGAATGAAACACCTGCTGAGACATTGGTGCATGGATTCACTGATTTACAGTGCATTCGTGATTTGGAAGACACGATTGTCGAAATTTCACCTGCTGAGGAGCAACGTCCACTTGGAATATTCAAGGACAAATTCGCTGAGGAAATTAACTTCCCGACAATCTTCTATGAATATCCACGTCCCACTGACATTACAGAACAATTAAGTTATCATAAAATAGTTCGACGGGAGCTGCTATATTCAAGCGATGACTTCTCCTATCATATAACAAATTTGTTTTTCAAAACAATGTGCATAATAATATAGAAAGTGTTGTCTTGCATGTGGGTTTGAATAAGAAAAGGCCAGTTACAAGGAAGAAATTTGTTGGCCAAGGATGTCAAGTACAAAGTAAACCTATAAAAAATCCTGAAATCTGATATTGGATACATAGATTTCAAAAACATTCGCATTTCTCCTGACTATTTGCAACAAAATAAGAAAACTATTTTTGCAATGATCTGGCAATATGGCTCGCCAACATATTTCATCACATTTACAAGTGCAGAGAATTACTGGGATCCATTGGTGGCTGCCGTATCTGACTTGCACAGGAACAGGAAATGTAAAAAATAAATCGATACAATGGAAAATAATGACATTGACTACCTCATAAGAAAAGACCCAGTGACATGTACTCGCTACTATAGACATAGAATAAATGCTTTGAGACAATTGATATGCCATGATGAAATGGTTTTTGGAAAAATATCAGACTACTTTTTTGTAACTGAATTCTAGAATAGGGGTAATGAACATGACCATGCACTCTTGTGGATAGAGGGTGCACCAGTCTATGGAGCTGACAACAATTCACAGATCGCGCATTTTGTGGACAAATACATAACATGCAACACAGATCATTTGGATCCAGAACTTGCCAAAGTTCATAGACATTATCATACTTGCATTGCAGATACAACTTTTCCCTGCCGCTAATGAGAGCAACAAGAATCATAGAGCCACTTAGTTTAGAGGACAATGTTGTCGCTGAGAAATCTAAATCCTTGTTTTCATTTCTAGAACAAGGAGAGTTTAACGAGTTGATGAGCTTCAATGACTTCTTGACAGAGCTAAATCTATCAGAGGATGAGTACATCCAAGCCATACAATATACGCTTAAACACCCAACAGTTTTCCTTAAATGAAAATTGTCCCATATTTGGAACAACAGTTTCTCCAAGGACATGCTAGTTATGTGGAATGAAAATATACATGCGCAGTACGTCCTCAATGCATATGCTACAACATCGTATTGTACCTCATATATGACAAAGGTTGACAAATCTATGACAAGTGCATTCAGAAGAATACACAAATAACATGAAAGAAATCATATTGATGCCATACAAATGATACGTATGCTTGGAAATACATTGCTTAATATTCAACAAATGTATGCTCAACAAGAAATCCACATTGCACTTTCCCTGCCCCTTAATTGTAGTTCAAGAAAATGTGTCTTCCTAAACACATATCCACTTGAGAAACATACATTTGTGCTTAAACCATCGTGTTTGCTAGAATAAGAGACTGACAATTCAGAAGACGTGCTATGTCACTCTATTATTGATTATAACCTCCAACGCCCATATCTTATTAGGCATATCTTCTTAGCATAATTCGTATCGCATTACAAAAAAAATGGTGCGCCCATATCAAAAATAAAAAAACCCTCTATGATACGGTTTGTCAATTACAATAAACATTCTGACTATGAAAACTATTGTAGAGAAAAACTGTTGTTATATGTTCTGTTCGATGAAAATGAAGAGACATTAAAACATAACTTCTCTACATGGGAAGCTGCATATGTTGCCTCTGAGACTATAGTGCAAATAAATGAAGCTAGATTTACTTACAATGTTAATCCAACATGGGGTGATCTAGATATTGCAGTTAATGAGCTAGAAAACCCTAGCAATCTTGATGAGACATTCACAAACTGAAAAGCAACCATAACTCCCTACGAGTCCTATGAATTACAAGCGGATTTGCCTCGTCCTCGAGTAGGTGGCATTGAAAAACGTATCAATCTTGGTTTTCAATTCACAAAACATCCTTTCCTTATTGAAAATAATGAATACCACAGAATAAGACATCTGTTGAATCGAGAACAACAAACAATTCTAAAGGAAATTGTGCTTAAAAAACACTTGAACATGGACACTCCTATGCACTTGTTCCTTACAGGCAGAGAAAGAACATGCAAGACATTCACAGCAAAATCATTTTTCCAAATGCTTATACGAATCTATGATTCAAACAATTCCTCTGATCCTATGAAACCAAAGGGACTAATAGTTGCATACACAGGAAAAGTTGCATATAATCCAGGTGGAACAATGATCCACTCTGCATTTTTAATGCCTTTTAACAAGTCATAGTTTCTTCCACTTAGCAAGGAAATGTTAGATGCGTTGTCTAAGCTTTATGATGAACTCCAACTTGTCTTTATAGATGAGGCATGTTTGATTGGAAGTCACTTCTTGTATTCTATTGACAACCGACTAAGAAGCATAAAACATGTGCACACAAAATACTTGGAAACATTGACATGATATTATGTGGGGATCTTTACCAGACATAGCCGATCCAAGGTTCTTTGATATTTGAACAACCTACTGTTAATATGAAAACAGTGACACATGACTTCTGGAGAGACAATATTAAATGATTTGAATTGCATACTACAATGCGCCAAACAGATGAAACATTTATTGCAATTCTGAATAGAATGCAGACAAACAACCAAACATATGATGACTTAACATATATCAATTTGAGGTGCTTGCAACCTGCACCAACATACCCAACGTTCCCTTACCTGTTCTACACAAATAAGGATGTTGCAATGCATAACATGTACATGCTATCGCTCATGTCTAGAGATGATATCACCGTCAATTTAATTGACCTAGAAGAAGACAACCATGTAAATGTTCCACATCATGAACATACAACAAATTTATCTTTGTAACTTGTCCTGAAATTAGAAATGCTGGTTGAAATATATGCCTACAACTATGATTCATAGGATGGCTTGTTCAATGGTGCAGATGGAATACTCAAAGGCTATACCAAAACATAAAAACTTGATGTCCTTTGGATTAAGTTCCATGAACCGCATATAGGCAAACAATAAGCAAGCACGTTGGATTATCTATATAATTCAAACACTGCAAGCGATTGGACACCTATTTTTCGAATATCAAATCCAGTATCGACATCAACAAAGACATGTCGACTGAATATTCAAAAACAAATTCCAATTAAACTTGCATGTGCACGTATAGTCCACAGATCGCAAGGACTAACACTTGATAGTGTTGCATTTCATCCTGTTGGAATTCGAATACATGGACTTGTATACACAACACTGTCCCGTGTCAGAAGCATAGATTCCTGGTATTTACTAAGTCCTCTTACAAAAGATAATTTCAAATTCAAACAAAAATTTGATATTGAAATGGAACACCTCAGGACTACTGCAAAATGGCATCTGCAGTATGATTACCAATTCATATAAACAAAGTCATCTGTATCAATTCTCTCACTTAACACACACAACTTACATGAACACATGGATAATATACTCAATGACTATGATACAATGCAATCCAATATTCTGTGCTTGCAGGAAACATACATGGCATTATGCATGCAAAACAAACAATTTCCAAATCACAATTGCATATCAAGTTACATTACACATGGGGTGATGATATTGGTGAAAAAACGTGTACCAATTTTGGACCATATACATTTCAAGGAAAATAATGTTGAGATGGTGCTTGCAAAAATATTTTTCCATGGAACAAAAATTGCAATACTGAATTTGTACACTGCTCCCCATGCAACATTCTCCAACATACTAAATGTTATTTCCAATGCATTAGGCCATTTGCATCTGAATGAAACCATTGTTCTTGTAGGAGACTTCAATATTGACATGCTACAAAATAAAGCCAGAACAAAAGAATTGGAAAACTACATGTGCAAATATAGTCTCTGCTTTCTTTTGAACAACACAAGCCATGTGAAAAACACGCTTATTGACCATGTGTGGTCAAATGTGCCCATTCCTCAATACAACATCTTTATCTTAAACACATACTGGTCTGATCATGATACAATTGATATTGCACTTGAATTATGAGATATACATCAAACATATTGCAAAGTCATATTTCTATGTTTCAAAGCATATCTGTATAGCTTGTTGCAATTTTTTTTTTTATCCAGCTTCTTAGTTTTCCCTGGTTTGTACACATAATGGTCTTGTCACCACACAATTGGTGTGGCACTTGAATTATGAAATATACATCAGGCATATTGCAGAATCACATTTCTATGTTTCAAAGAATATATATCTATCTTGTTGCAGAAAATTGAGATATCCAACTTCTTAGTTTTCCCTGGTTTGTAATTGCTTTTGGTCACAATTTTTTTTTTTACAAAAAAAAAATACACACACACACACTTGAATGAACCAAAAAAAAGAAAAAAAAAGAGGTGTATTCTTCTAACACTATCTGTTACTCTATTCCTCTTATTATATTTTATTTAGCCTATGTACATAGTACTTTCTTTTTTCTTTACATGTCAACTTATGTTCATGTCCATTTTGTTTTGTGCTTTTGTTCATAGAAACAAATAGGAAAACTAGACACCGCAAAGAACTCCTAACTAGGAATGTAGAAGAATCCATGCAAAGGTGTGTTTTTCTACCCATGTTCCATATCCAATAGTTTTTCGTTCACTCTGTTTGTATTTGTTGAACTGGTTTGCATCTCTGTTTTTTTTTTTCCTCCTTGGACACTCCATATCTTCCTGTACATTGACTTGTCTTCATGTCAATTATATTTTCTGTGCTGCTATCTTGAAATAAATAAATTTGTACTCCATCTTTTCTTTTCATGTGTT
>JASDQU010237305.1:0-16945 GCA_032191745.1 Picea mariana | reverse complement strand
CGACCGCAGGTTTCGTGCACCAGATGCTATACAAAAGTATATCTGGTGAACGAATGTCCAGGAATGAGGGGAATGGGACCTCCTCAAAATTTGATGGGACCCTCACTAGGACCGAAGGGAGGAGTTGCGCAAGTGTCTACGAACTTACCATTCCACAACCCCACCCCATATCATGCTTTTCTAGGGAACCAAGCAGTACCAACATTTGAGTATTGTGAGATTTTCCAAATCCATGGGCATGGGCTAAGATAGTTCCCCATTATGCAGAAATATTCGACAGTACAAAATATAGTACACTGTGATTTCTATGCATATACCACACATACTACCAACCAATGCAGAGCTTTGGGTGCACTTGCAGACAGAATGGACCAAACAACATTCAGAGTGAATGAAAACCCTTAGGGACTGGGAAGAGGTCGAGGAGGTGGAGCCGAAGGAGACTTTAGAGGAGAAAGAAATGTGGGAAGAGGGCCAAGAAAATGTTATAACTATGATGAGCAAGGTCACGTGGCTAGGGATTGTCCTCATCCAAGGAGACCATGGTGTTCTCACTGCATAACCAATGGGCACACAATTGAAGATTGTCCAGAATTAATTGCAAAATGGGAAGATAGGGTACGACAATGAGGAACTAACCTCATTAGTTCAGAAATCAAGAGAGTTATTAAGGGACAATTTCCCAACCTCAATATCATGACTTGGGGAGGATCAAAGATAGGAGCTGATGTTGATACTCTACCCCAGATACAGAAAGCAACACCTAGAGAAGACATGTATGTACCTCTAAAACAAAAGTTGCTCTTTAAAGATGCCATAGAATTATTTCAAAATATTCCTAGTCCTGAGATGCGAGAGAAAACCCCACAGTCTATTGTTTACCCTAAGATTTCCCAAGTCCCTTCTTCACCCCCTGCACCCAGAAACCTAGTAGTCACATCGAGACAACCTAAGTAACCTCAAAATGTAGTCGACCTTTGGTTTCAATTATTCTCTGACATTATTGGGAATGATCAACTAACAGAGAAGTTGCACAATGTGCTATACCTAGTTTTAGTGAATGAAGAACCCATAGAAGAAGGAATAAGGGTTAATATTCCTGAGAAGAGTACTCAGAGAGTGCAGAGAATAAACGTACAAACTGGAAAATAATTCAGACTAGTAGCCCAGTTAGATGAATTTGAGATTAAGAATGTCATGTTGGATCTAGGATCCGATGTGAACATTCTTCCTAAGATGACCAGTGAAGCCTTAGGAAAACCTAGGCTGACATATTCCCCAATTCAGCTAAGAATGGAAAACCAGTACTATATGTTCCCCATAGAAATACTGTAGAATGTGGAAATAGATGTTGTGGGAGAAAAGACCGTAGATGACTTAGGTGATTGAAATCATGGGGGATAAGGACCCTTACCCTGCTCTACTGGGCATTGATTGGGCCTATGAAAACTATGCAGTAATTGACTTAAAGAAACACACAATGACCTTTGAGGCTGATGAAATCAAGGTAGTTCAACCCTTGGATCCATATGTAGGACCCAGATATATAGAGACAATAGAAAATAATATGGAGGGAGAATACTTGGATCAATTGTACACTATAACAATAGGAACATGAGATGATTACATAAATCCTACTGTTGATGGATCAATAAGTTGGAGAATCGTACATTCAGTAGATGAAAATTCATAATTGGATTTTGACAGCTAGAAACAAGGTTCGTATGAAAAATTATCAAGGAGATGTGCAATTTTCAAAGAAACCAGATGGGTTGGGACTGAAGTTAGAGAACATCCAGTATATGATGGTACCTTAGGACTCAATAGTTTTCAGTTCATGATGGAAGAAAAGGTAGTAGAGGATCAAAGAATCTCATTACCAGATATAGCTATCCATGACACCCTTGCCAGATGGTGGACCAATCATAAAGCCTTACTCAGATATTGGGACTATGTGAATGCAAATATGAGATATAGGTTTTAGAATAAGGAGAAGTTGGAATCAGAGATGTAGATGGATTTCCGAGTTGCACAACTATTCAATGAAGAATCTGATCCTAAAGTGCATATCGAACAGTGCGTGACACAATGGCAAGCTGCGGAAATACTCTCTCACTTTTGGGTTAAGATGTTTCCCCACTCTTTAGGTCCAATCTCGAAATCTTGGTTCATACATGAGGAAACCAGAAAAACAAACCAACAACTGGCAGACGCTGGCAACTCATTTTTGTAAGGACTTCTCATTTACAAGTAAGTATCCTGAGCTTGAAGTAGTCCTACAAAATATTAAAGAATTTCGTTTTACAGATAATGGTAATAAAAAATCAAACCTAGGGGTATGTCCAAAACATATCCAAGAACTTCAGACCAATATTCACCTAACCTCAACCAAGAAGCCTATAGAATGCTATAAGATTAGCAGGGATTCAGAAAGCCCAAATGACTTAGAGGAATTGAGAAACCTAGCCATTAAAGAGACAAAAGGGAACAGGGAAATACATAACACCATAACCATTTGGATTGATAGTTCCTACAAGCACCCATTAAAATTGTGCAAGGTCAATATAGGGACCACAGAGAAACCTAAACTAGCTATGGTGGGAGACTACCGGGATGAGCAAGCTAGCCAATAAATACAGAGTCTGCTATGGGAATATGAGGATTTGTTCCAAAAGACTTTTTCATAGTTGAAGGGAATCAAAGGAGTTATGGGAGAAATGAAAATCGAATTGAAACCAGGATCCAAGATCGTGAGACATAGACCATACCATCTTAACCCTAGAATAAAAGAGAACGTTAAGAAGGAGATAGACAAGATGTTGGAAGCTGGACTCATTTTTGCAGTAGAAGAAACAGAATGGGTCAGCCCAATAGTCATCCAAAGAAAGAAAGGCACATAGGATATTAGGGTCTATGTAGACTATAGAAGCCTCAATTGTTCCTGTGTGCATGACCCTTTCCCAACACCTTTCACTGTTGAGGTGATAGAACAAGTTGTGGGGAAGGAATCATACTTTTTCATAGATGGATTTTCAGGGTACCACCAAGTCAGGATCGTCAAAGAAGACAAAAGGAAGACCACATTCATAATAGAATGGGGATCTTTCGCATACAATGGGATTCCATTTGGCTTGAAGAATGTCCCTGCAGTTTTTCTTCAGGATTGTAATAGCAGCTTTCAGAGAGTTTATCCACAAGTTTATAGAAGTTTATATGGATGATTGGACGATATATAGTTTTCTCAAGGAACATGTAGCACTGTTACGTTTGATGTTTTACATATGCAGAGAATTGCAGATATCATTGAATCTCAGAAAGTGTATCTTCTGCATAACACATGGGAATTTTTTGGGCCACATAGTCTACTGAGAAGGAGTATTGGTAGACCCAAACAAATTTGTGGTTATTGTGAACATGCCACCACCTATGAGTGAAAATCAATTGCACTCCACGTTGGGACACATAGGGTACTATCACAGGTTCATCATAAGATATGCAAACATTACTACACCTCTGGAAAATCTACTGAAAAAGGCCGAAACATTGCAGTGGACTCCAGAATGTGATAAATCATTCGAGACCCTGAAGGATAAGCTCAACACAACATCGATTATGATATTACCAAATTGGGAAAATGAATTTCATGTCCATGTAGACGCTTCAGGAATTTCCCTAGGATTTATCTTAGCACAACTTGGAGATGGATCCATGGATCATCCTATCTATTTTGTGAGTCAAAAGTTGTCACAAGATGAGCGCAAATACACAAATATAGAAAGGGAGGATTTAGCCATGATTTATGCTTTGCAGAAATTTAGACATTATATGTTAGGTTCTCATTTCAAGTTCTTTACTGATCATTCTGCATTGAAATATTTAGTTAACAAACTTGTGTTGGAAGGGATAATTTGTAGATGGTTGCTATTATTTCAAGATTTTTTTTTCAAAGTTATTGTTAATCCTAGAAGATGCAATGTAGGACCTAACCACCTGTCTAGATTGGAGTCAGGGGAAAGTGGTAGAGCAGTTGATGATCAACTCCCATATGCAGACCTGTTCCAGGTTGAGGCCATACCAGAGTAACTAGAGGACATATCAGTCTTCTTAAGTATAGGGGCCTGCCCATAAACATATTCCACAACCCATAAACGCCATATGGTTGTTAGGGCAACAGATTACCTATTGATTGTAGGATAGTTGTATAAATTGGGACTAGATAGTATCCTCAGAATATGCGTCCTAGATCACAAAAGACAGGATATACTCTGGCAATTCCACAATGGAGTAGCGGGAGGTCATGTAGGAGGGAAGGCCACTGTGCAGAAATTTCTACAATCTGGACTTTGGTGGGAAACACTCTTCAAGAATGCAAAGGCATATGCTAGATTGTGTGATGTTTGTCAAAGAGTAGGTAAGCCATCATGACGAGATGAATTGCCACTTCAACTAGTTCAAGCTCTACAAGAATTTGAGAAGTGGGCAGTTGACTTCATCGGATTGATCAACCCCACAACAAAGCATTCAAAGTCTAGGTACATCATCACTGCAACTGACTACCTTACGTGTTGGGATGAGGCAGTAGTTGTTCAGGACTATTCGACCGATACTGCTGTCGGGTTCATTTTTGAGAATATTGTCACTCAATTTGGATGTCCTAGGAGCCTAACCAGTGATCAGGGAGCTCATTTCATTAGTAGCACTATAGAAAATCTCACAACATAGATATCACAAAAGCATCCCCTAACACCCTCAGGCTAATGGAATAGTAGAAGCATTCAACAAGATTCTGGAGAGAGGGTTAACAATGGTCTATTGTGAAAATCAAGAAGACTGGGATGACCGAGTTCCAACAGTGCTATGGAATTACAGGTCAACCTTAAAGAAAATCCATAGGTACACACCATTCCAATCGGTTTATGGGAAAGAGGAAGTGGTGCCTGTTGGCCCTTGACCAAGTTTTGAGGAATACTTAGTCATATTTGACTGTTTTTGGGACTTCAACAGCTTGTCAAAGATGTTTCACAACGCGAAGCAGAGAACATGGGATCTTGGCCCACTTTGGGTCATTTTTTGGTTTTTGGGTTAATGTAATAGGAAAGGGATGTCACCCCATAGGTTTACCCACGTTGAGGCCCATTTTGTTAATCTATAAATAGATACTTAGGCAATGTAAGTAGAGGACGATAGTGCATCTATGTGATGTATACCTAATGGCTGAGTAACTGGATCTATGTGATCGGATATATATTTTAAGTGATCTATGCATGATTGTAAGAAGCTTGCAGAGCTCAGTGCAAGTTGTTGCAGTTTGTGTTGAAGTGCACGGAAGAAGGATCTAGCGAGCTGCATAGATGTTCTGTCCTATGTGAAGTAAGGATTGTTGGAGCTCTATGCTGTAAACTGCTTGTCTGAGATAATAAAGAAGAAGACTTTGTGGATGTAGCCCCAGGGTGGGGTTGAACCACGGTAACTCTGTGTGTTGTGCTCTATGCTTCGACCTGATGTGTTTGTCTCTCCTTTGCTAAATGCCTTGATGTGTTTAGGTAGATCTAGTTATGCTTTGTTCTTATGAGATATGAATGAATGTTAGGTCTGATATATAATATTCTTAGTGCTGGATCTATTAAATCTAATCTATATTTTCGTGGCTAACTGCTGAATCATATTAGATCTAAGTACATACTGTGATTCTCTGTGCCATCTGTGAAGTGTCATAAGGGTTGAATATCGATGGATAATTTATGCTAGGTAATTGCTAAGTGATTTAACCACAGATCTATGACCCAGATAAGGTTTCATACATCTGAGTCCTGCAACCACCCCTGCCTCTACCTCGGGTGAGACTTCACCTGCTTCGCAGGTATTGCCGAAAGGGATGGTAGTTAGGGCTTTGTTGGTGCGCTCTTGAACGTTGAACTCTAGGTCTGCCCCTGTGCCAAAAAATGGTTCCGTTGCCAGGACCTGAAACTGTGATTGTTAGGAACTAAAGAAGAAGAAGCTTTGTGCAAAATAAGCTCTGTACATAGATCCATTTCCCTAGAGCGCAGCTTTTTACTCGACCTGCGAAGCTTTGTACCAGGAATAAGGTCAGATATGAAGAAAGGAAGATCAGATCTGAAGAAAAGAAGTGAGATCTGAATGCTTTGTGCTCTAAGAAAAGTAAAAGTGGAAATTTGTGAAAGAAAGAGGTCAGATCTACGGAAAAGTGGTAAGATCTGTAAGCTCCATGCTCTGATAAAGGTAAGAATAGTTCAACTTTTAGATCTAAAAGATTTGTGCTCTGTAGAAGAAAACAAGTGAAATTTTTTATTTCTAAAGCATGGATTTAGGTATTCTTGATACATTTTGTCCTAGCTTGAAAACTAGGGCATTGTTAGAAAAAAGAAAGTTTGATATGAATATATTTGATAATAATAATGATAGATATGTTATACCTATGCATAGAAAGAATGTTTGGACTAATAAATGGATGCAGGATCCTAGAAAGAATTTTTTGCGGACCAACCACCATGATCCTAGCGCGTAGTACAGGAAAAGTTGGGGATCATTGAGGAGGAAGAGAGGATTAACTCTTTCAAAAGACCAGGACATCTTGCTAAGGAATGCCCTGGGAGAAAACTTAGTTTCCTTTGTTGTAAGGCTATGGACCATGAAGTACTGGATTTTCCTAGAATGATTGCTAGACTTGAAAAGTTGAATATGGAGCAAGCAAACCCTGAAGGAGATCAAGAGGCTAAGATTATAGAAGAACCCCAGAAAGAATCAAAGATTATGTCATTGAAAATGAAAGAAACCCTGAATGAACATAAAGATGCTAGTTTATTAGAGATCTTCAAAGAAAAGGAGAAAATCGAAGTAAGAATAGGAGACTTCGACATTGACTGTGCTCTAGATGAGGGAACTAGGAAGGCCTGCTATGGTTCCTTCGCTAGGAACCATAGGATTATTTAAAGGAAAAATGGTAACCCTATGTGGCAAGATTACTCAGATAGCTATGAGCACCCACGGAGCTTCGATAGAGGAAGAATTCAAAGTTATTAAATTTATTGAGGACCATGCCTCATTTCTAGCTTTGTTAGGCAAGATCTTGATTGAAAAAGACCAGATCTGGAGAAAAGAAGAAAATGAATCCCTAGAACAGAAGAAGCAAGAACTCATGGAATTTATGACTAGAAGGATCTCCTAGTTGATGGAAGAACAAGAGGACGGACCTAAGATATTGAACACGAGGGACTTGGATATCAAAGTTATAAGATAATTAGAGGAACCACAGAAGACCGAGATACCTAATCCATATGATGAAGGAGTATTACCCTTGGATCTGAAGAAAGAATCTCAGCATCATGAAGTGTCTATGATAAGAGAAGATAAGAATCAGAATGGAAAAAGGATGACTGGGATGAAGCTCACTAGGAAAAAGGATAGGAAGCTAAGAAGAAAGAAAGCCTATATCGAAAAGTTACAGGAGAGTCCACAGGAAACTTCACAGAAGGACAAATCACAAGAATTGAGCTTCGTCGGGATATCAAAACAATGACCTATGGAACTTCGCCATGGAGAAACAATATAGCTGTTGGAAGCCAATATAACCATTCGGCTGCCATTCCGAATGGGTCAGAACACATTTATGGCTCACCACTAGACCATTAGATTGTGCCATATGGACAAAACATCAGTTAATGCTGCCTCATACCCATTGTAAGAAGACCATTGCTAAGTTTCCCTACTTAGTTCGTCACACCACTCACTGAAAATACTTTTTGCTAAGTGAGAATTTGATCTCGAAACTTGAGATTGCTTCACCCTGTGATCATCGCCTTGTTTCCATATCGTTCACTGTAGCCTCTGAATTCATTTTCACACCTGAGCTAGTCGACCCTAGCTTGTATGTCGGACAAGCTCAGCGCTGCTGAGAAAGTAGTTGAAGAAGTTTTGATTGAATTAATGATTGAGAGAGTCATGTCAGAAATAAGAATGTCCACTGGCATCCAAGAATCATCCACAATAGGAGTACAGGCCTCCCCATCGACTGCTCGAGTAGGGACATCTCGAGCCAGTGCAGAGAGAAGAACTAAGCACAAGGATGACATCACAAATGCTAATCTTATCCCATGCATTCTATCGAATTACTTACCACCTCTAAGTGGTGCCATCAACTATGACAACGTACCTCAAGGATTCGAGTACGGTTTGATCACCGTGTACCTTCCGGAAGGGGTGTGCGCAGTCCGTGCTGACTAGGATAAGCTCGCAGCATTGAAATTTAGTGATTTTAACCTCGGAGATCGTAAATCTTATAGCATGTTAGCTCCGCATAAGTACTTAACTAGGACCAAAGGCAAGAATTATAAGATTGTCTTGCAATCATGGACCCAGAACATCGCATAGTCCACACTACTTAATGTAATGAAGATCCCGCACTTCAATAGACACCAGAAAGTCAACGCATGTGTCAAGTTGCTATTGTCCTGCTACCATGGAGGATACTTATGGCTAGACCGCTGCATCACTATGGATCTGACCTTGATCAATTAGATCACAAGACTTAGTATGCAATGCCCTGACCCACAGGATTTTTACCCAGGAAATAACTCAGATCGATCACTAGCATAAAGGATAAAAGAAAATTATGGCGATGTTGAGAAGGGAATGCAAGGCTACAAGGTAGCCTCTATCCAGAATGGTGTAGTGCGCCTTGCCTGTCAGCTGATCGCGGGAAAGATTTTTTGCAAGAACATACCAACACAAGTGAATGGATTCGTAGTTGACCTCGCAGGGAAGTGCACCGAGGGACTACAGATGAACTGGGTGAAGTATCTTGTAAACCAGCTAGAGCTTGATTGTAGAGAAGTGTAAGACCAAGGGTATGAGTTCCACTTCAGTTGGTTTCTCATACTAATCACTTTCATCACCTGGGAGCTACCAGAAGGTGCCACTTTTCTGGAGATCGAACCCTTCGAACCACTGGCCATGAAGTTCTATACGCTATGGTACTCCAATGACATGAAAATGAAGTTGCAGTCCAATGCCATCTTCCACACCTATTATAGCCAATTGAAGAATGCAATATAGTCTACACCGTGCATCACCCCAAACACACTTCATAGGGTTAGACCTTTGATAAAGTTCAGAGTGGACCACCACTTCACCTATATCATAGCTCGTGCTGATGAACACAAACAACAACTCCAATCGTACTACAAGTTGACAGAAGAAGACTTAGAGCATATTACCAAAGAATGGTCGGCGGACCTCCTTGTTCCAACGGACCCCACAGAAATGTCTGACATGGAAAGCCCTAAAGCTATGCTGAATACACCTAGACCAAGTAAGACTAAGAAGGATGCTGAATTTCAAGATGTCCATAGCACATCTACGAAGACCACTTCGGTCTCACCTACGCAGGGAAGTGATGGTGAAGAAATAGGTGGGATAGAAGTTGAGCAAAACAAAGGCGAGGTTACTCTACTTAGAGAGGAGGAATATTCCTCTAAGAAAAGGAAGACTACCCCACCAAAGCCCTCATCCTGAAATAAAGATAAGTCCACTCGAACTACATTTAAGACTACCCTCACACTAGACGGCTTTGACTTCTCAGCCGTTACACTGAATGATGCTTCACAAGAGATCGCAGAAAGACAAGAAGAAAAGAAGGAGGATATATTTGGCTTAATCAAGGGAGAAATTCAAGAAATGTAGCAGGTACTCCAGTCCAGCTGAGAAGCTTCTACTGTGCCCTTGAAAATTGAAACAAAAGGAACAGATGATGAACCCACCCAATTACACCAGATCACCGATAAAGTCAAAGCTCGCCTTCGATGAGCTCAAGAAGACACAGTGTAATCCACCCAAGCTTTGACACAAGTACAGAGTGCACTTCTAGAAAAATAGAGTAAGGCAGAATGGGAAAAGCTTTCCCTTAAAGAGAAGTGGGATAAGGAAAAAGCACAGTTTCTAGCAGAGCAACTTGAAGTACAGGAAAGGGTTCACAAAGCACTTCGCTCTGTGATGGTCATAGCAGTAAATATTGAAGAATGTGTTCCACAACAGGTGGCACAACTTGAAGAAGTAATCCAACAACTTCAGCAGCACATGGAAGATATGGAACTTTGTACCGTGCCCGAGACTCCTCAAGAAATAAGAGATCTAAGGGAGGCAACTGCCCATAGCGCAGTTGACCGATTAAAAACCTTTGCCTTGGAATACAAGCAGTTGTGCGCTAGAAGTGCCCAAACCCTTGAGAACCTCGTAGAGAATACAGAGTTGCATGCATTGGAGATACAACTCCAAGAAGCAACACAACATGCAGACACACTACAGGTGCAAATGAAGGCCTTGACCATAGTTGAAAGAATGAAGAGGTTTGTAGAACAATGCACCGCCCAAGAACAGTTACACACTCTGGAAAGTAAAGTGATGGAAGTCTCCCAATGACTTCAACCAGTCCAAGAAAAGGCATGCCAACCATTCACCGAAGTTGAAAGCCAGGGAGCCAAGCTTGAACAAGTTGTTATCACCGCAGAACAACGCTTGGAAGGGCCAGTAAACGACATAGTGATCCAAGAATTCACTGAGCAAGAGGTTGTCGTACTACAACAGGTCAAAGAAGCCCGAGCCAAGCTCGAGGCATTCGAAGCAGAATTACGTAGACCTAAGTGACTTAGGACAAGTCATAGGTGAGTGTTGGGGGCCTGTTGGCCCTTAACCAAGTTTTGAGGAATATTTAGTCATATTTGATTGTTTTTGGGACTTCAACATCATGTCAAAGATGGAGCACAACACAAAGCAAAGATCACGGGATCTCGGCCCACTTTGGGTCCTTTTTTGGATTTTTGGGTTAATTTAACTAGAAAGGGATGTCGGCCCATGGGTTTACCCACACTAAGGCCCATTTTTGTAATCTATAAATAGATACTTAGGCAATGTAAGTAGAGGATGGTAGTGCATCTATGTTATGTATACCTAACAGCTGAGTAACTGGATCTATGTGATCGAATATATATTGTAAGTGCTCTATGCATGATTGTAAGAATCTTGCAGAGCTCAGTGAAAGTTGTTGTAGTTTGTGCCTAAGTGCAAGGAAGAAGGATCTAGTGAGTTGTGTAGATATTCTACCCTATGCAAAGTAAGGATTGTTGGAGCTTTGTGCTATAAACTTCTTGATCGAGATAATAAAGAAGAATACATTGTGGACATAGCCCCAGGGTGGGGGTGAACCACGGTAACTCTGTGTATTGTGCTCTATGCTTCGACCTGATGTGTTTGTCTCTCCTTTTCTAAATGCCTTGATGTGTTAGGGTAGATCTAGTTATGGTTTGTGCTTATGAGATATGAATGAATGTTAGGTCTGATATATAAGATGATTAGTGCATGATCTGCTGAATCTAATATATCTTTCCATGGCTAAGTGCTGAATCATCTTAGATCTAAGTACATACTGCGATGCGCTGTGCCATCTGCAAAGTGTCATAAGGGTTGAATATCGATGGATAATTTATGCTAGGTAATTGCTAAGTGATTTAATCACAGATCTGTGTCCCAACTAAGGTTGCAGACATCTGAGTCCTGCAACCACCCCTGCCTTTACCTCAGGTGATACTTCATTTGTTTCATAGGTGTTGCCGAAAGGGCCGGTAGTTAGGGATTTGTTGGTGTGCTCTTGAGCATTGAACCCTAGGTCTTTCCCTGTGCCAACAGTGCCTGCAAAGTTCATCACTCCGAGATTGTACATCACATAGATCACACATATGTCGTAAGAAGAATCAGTTTCACAGAGACTTATGGAGTTACAAGAACTCGAAGAGACCAGGATTTTAGCAGACTTCCATCAATCAGTTGAGAAAGCAAGGAAAAAATCTTGGCATGACAGGCACATTAGAACCAAATTATTTTCCTAGGGAGAGAAGGTTCTACTCTATGATAATTGGTACCAGAAGTATCCTGGAAAGTTGTGCATGCATTGGTTGGGACCATTTATAATTGTAGAGATCCGACCCTCAAGAGCAGTCAGACTCGTGCAACTGGATGGTATGTTGCGGCTAGCATGGGTGAATGGCACTCTCCTGAAACCCTATATGTCTCCAGATTGAGCTAAAAGGACCATTTCTCTAGTTCGAAGGAGCATGTATAATAGTTAGATTTGAGTTTTCTAAATTTTTTTGTAAATTCAGTTAATAAAGTTGATGTGCGTAGTGTTGCACCGTGACACGTAGTTCATTTTCTATTTAAGTGTTGGTTGATGCAGTACGACTGACTCAGCTGCACAGGATCAAAAGTGCAAAGAATCCATTAATGGCAGTCTTTAATATGAAGGGGACCCCTTTTGTGGTCGGAGGGAGAACGAATCTGAATACGATCTGAGTCCATGTGCCACATGAACCCAGTCTAGTCATAGCCTATATTGCCATTACGGTAACCCATCCAAATTCAGTTAATCCATAAATCCACGATACACAAATATGCCATCGATATTCACACCGGGATTCCCACTTGTCAAATGGAAAGGTCTGAAATCGACCACATCCCTATCCAACTCACACAAGTAAATGCCAGGATCCCCCGATAAGATTTACCCTGTTAACCCGTCTCATCAGAAAAATCAGATCCAAGTTGCGTCCATATGGTTATAATGAAAAACAGTTATTGCTAAACTTTTCGCTAAGCTCAAGTATAAGGCTCTGAGAAATTTCCATAGCACCCATCATTTTCAAAAGAACTTAGTAATTTCTTAATTCTAAAGAGTGAGCAAGCCTATGCAAGTGTGAAACCCGTAGTTGTGACACCTATCCCTTAGCTCGCCGCAGAAGTTGTTATAACTCAGAATCCACAATGCTGAGAGCCATAGCAAGGCGAAGCACCATGTCTAAAGACACAGTATCAGATGATCCTTGCGACCCCCGAGTCAAGGTCGTAGGTGATATCAAAGGGAAGGTGGAGCAGGTCAAGCTCCTTGATCTTGAATTAATAGATCCAGTCTTGTTCCCCCATGGTAGCACTTTGTAATTCCCATAGGTTGTTAAGGGCAGAAGAAATTAACATAGGTAACTTACCAAAACCACTTTCAAAATTGGGATCTAGCCCTGCCAGTTTCAGAGAGGGATCTCTCTGTAGGATTTAGATATGTTTGAGTTTTAGATATTAGGCTAGTTAAAATAATATTGGTTTGTTTGTTTTGTTTATAAATATTGGCTGAAGTATTGCTTTAAACATCCATTGGGCTATGGGGTCTGTGTTAAATATTAAGATCTAATTACAAATTATATAAGATTTCTTCTCAGGGCAAGATAATAAGAATGATGGATCTATTAAGATTAAATGTGGTGGAAAGATAGAATAGGTGAGAGATTCAACCAAGTAAAGAAGAAATCAAGAATTTCTTCACTTAATATCAGATGAAATAACATGCAGATCACTAAAGACCAAAAACTGAGTGCATGAAACAAATTCTATTCATTTACTTCCTTTAAATGATTAGAAACAGAAATCAATATGATTTACAAAGTAAGATAAACATTAACAGAGCAATATAAACATCACCAACATCCAAACGCAAGAATCCTATGAATCTGTCTTTTTTATTATTGGTCGATCTTCTAAAAAAGATTACAAAAATAGCTTCCTGGGTGCAAAAATCAACCCTCAATACTTCAAAGTAAGAAATATTTATACAACAATTATATTTGACCCTGTCATTAATGACTAGAATATGGTGGAATAAAAATCTAACTAACTAGATACAAATTACAAAATAATAGGACTGTTCATGATGTATTCGAATCCTAAGTGTTGATTTCTGGGAAAGTTTTTGGTGATTCATCCACTTAACTTTGACTATATTCCTCATGCTAACTCAGATGTCATTGTCACCTTTACTCAAGTAAGGCACATATGTATTCCCATCTCTTTTGAATAGGGATGGAAACCTTGAGTAACCTTCTGTAAGTTTCATCCATCTTTATGTACTTGGCAAAGGTTGGCCTTGTGATGAAGATGTATTTTATCTCATGTTGGATGCTCAGGTCCAACTGTAGAGTTTCTAAGAAATCCTTTCCAGTTATGCTCCCTTGTATGCCTGCAAAATTAGAACCATTTTCCACTGTGAGGATGTTATGTTTGTAGTTTGATAGAGTAATCAATTTATCATTGATCACTAGTAAACCTGGAAGACCTTTCTTGTGCAGTGAGTCGACCTTGCTAAAAAAACTATGCACTCCAATGTCCATTGTCTAGGCTTTATCCTCAAGCTGCAACATCAATCCCTTCTTGGTAAAAACCTTCTTGACCTCAAGGATCGTCTCTGTCCTATCCTCAATTTCCAAAGCCTCTAGCTCTTCTTTGGTCTTGGAATTAAAGAACCTGATGATTTATGTGGCCTTGGTAGGATTTTCTCCCAATTATCCCCTTATCTTGTTAATGTCTTGTATGGATCTCTACACAAGTTCATGCTATTCAAACAAAATTGTATAAGGCGCCATATCTCTGTCATTGACTGGTTGATGTCCATCCATATGTTTTCTTTGGCTTCTGACAGTGTCTTAGCCATGAAAGTCTCTTTCTGCAGCGTTTGCAGTTCTTGCTTGAGCCTTTGTGATTTGTGCATCTCTATGTTGTAGCTAGACTGAAAAGTGGACTTTTGCTTATGGAGGTTATTGATGTCATATTGCATTATTTTGATTTCTTTTCCTTGCAGGGTCATGTCCTCCATTGGCTTTGCCAATTTTTTTGATGCATCTAGAGCTGTCACTGGAATAGATGATGGAAGTTCTGTTGTCGTGGTTGTTTTTGCTATTGTTGTTGTTGTACTAATTCATGTGAGAGGAACTGCATTCAATGGTATGAAAACCATTGGCACACTTTGTTCCTTCTCTTTAATTAACTTATCCATCTCGGCCTCCATCTCCTTAATCTGCGCATTCTGCTCCATGATTAATTTCAACATTTCCTCCTTGTGGCCTTCAGTCTTAGCCATTTCCTTTGCCTGTGAGTCTTATGTGGCTGGGATTTTCAGTTGTTTCCTTAATAATGCTATGTCATCATTCTTCTTATTTAGTATCTCCTCATTTGCTTTAACATTTGATGGATCATATCTAATCTTGAGTACCAGCTCATCCAGATATTTGATCTTGTTATCTTTTGCTAGGGAAGATATCTTCTCCAACTTCAACTGAGACTGGACATTGTTTAAGGAGACCTGCAACTTTGCAGCAGTCATGGAGGTATTTTCCAGGGTGGAGAAAATCATCTCACCAGTTTGTTTCTGCATATCCATATGATCAGCTAGATGCACCTCTTTTACATCAAAATCAAATGTTTCCGTCTTGTAATCATAAACTGCCTTGGGATGAGGAACCCGTGCCTGCAGGAACACCATATGCATCCTTCCTTTCTCTGTGTCAAAGGTAGATAATAACTTGTGCTGTGTTGTAGATGTATGCTTCCAAAACTATGCATAGGTGTTGTTGGTCAAGAACTCATTCTTCTTTTTAATCAAGTTATACTTCTCAAAAATATTAAGTCCTACAGGCTCCTCTGAGGACTTAGTTGTCAATGTGGTATTAGTCTGTTTCTTGGATGAGGAAGTGGACATTGTATGTTGGCTACCTAAGAAGGGTGATGAATGTGGTCCCTCCATAACTATGGTGGACAAATTTTCTTCTTCTCTAGAACTGTTAGGTGTATGGATGGTTTTGGTCCTCTTCCTGTAGTCTTGGAAGTCTTCTGCTGAGACTTATGTGACTGAAGGGGAGACTTCCTTTCTAGCCCTCTTCTTTGCTTGTATCTATGGAGTACTAGTATGTAAAATGATGGCTGGTGAAGACTGTTGTTTCGTGTCTGTCAGAGTGTTTTCCTCCCACTCTGTCTGGTTCATGAATTTCTCAATTTTAGGTTTGGGCACATGAGCATAGGGAGAAATCTTGTTTTTGAGCCTGGTTTCCGCAATAATACCACAGGGGTCATAGTGCCATGGGAAGCTCAGGATGAAATTCATTTCCTTTAACAATTTATTAGCTTCTTCCCCTGCAGCTCTGCTGTTGCAAATGAAAGAACCGATCTGACCTTTGATCATGAGCTATTGCTTCTTCTTGAATGCCACAAAATGAATATCATTGTAATTTATCATTTGTCTGATATATTCAAGAGAGAATATCCTGACAGGTAAATATTTTGGCATATTGTAAGGAGTTAACTTGCACCCACAAACCCTGATTTATGTTTGATTATGGTAAAGGTACCAGTCTCCTATTTTGGCTAAGTCTGATAGGTGTAAAATTTTCTGAATTTCCTCATTTATTCTTGGTTCTGTTCTTCCACTTAGCATGCATACCACTAGATGGTAGAATTGATCAATGAACTGTTTGAAGTTGAACTCATATGAGTTCTTCCGCACTATGGATGTCTAGGAGGTCACAAGTTGACGGTTACCATCTTGGTCCAACTTGTGCTAGGAGAAGGAGAAATTGTCTGCTTGGAAAAAGAGGAACAGGTACACCAGTATTGAAGAATACCTGAACATACCTTCTGTGGAAAAATTGAAGATTTGTTCATGGATTTTGTCAGCTAGAAACCGACTGTAGTCAAACTGTGTAGTAGCCTTTTCTTTAGTGGAGAAGATGGATAGAAAAACCAGAATGGGTTCATCTACCCACTTGTCTGAATAGTATCCTAGTAGACAACACAGGGAGGAAATGATCTGGTATCCTTTAACTAAGAAGATGGAAGAATGGTATGGGGGATTCTTTTTGGGTAACTGTGCGGATTCAGGGAGGTAAAAATCAAAGATATGAGATCTCTATAGGAAAGATAATTTCTAGTACAACTCAGCTAGGATCTCAATGGAGAAGGGGGAGGATGAATCATTTTTGGGTATCTGCATCATTTGGTTTATCGTCTCAGGGGTGATGGTGAACAAAGTTTCACCAGATGAAGATACCATGGCCCTTTGGTC
>JASDQU010237304.1:0-16949 GCA_032191745.1 Picea mariana | reverse complement strand
GTCAATATTAATAAGACCTTTCAATAAAATAGAATAAGGCGGATGTAAGAAGACCTAATAGAAGCTTCCACTTCTAGAAGGATCTTCCTCTAGATGCTTCTCTTAATAGACATAGTTAGTATAAATAAGGGTCGAGGGTATGAAAAACCCTAGCTTGGATATTATTGTAACAGAGATCTGCTCGACTGGAGGTTTCCCCCTCGAAGAGGCCTGTGAACATTTCTATCTGATTCAAAGTGTTGTTTCTGTTGCTATTTTGTATATCATTTCTGTGTATTGTGAAGATTATGCTGGATATTTTACTGTTATTCTGTCATTTCTAGCATTTCATTTCTGTTCTGTATATTTTATATATCTGGTATCTTGCAAAGGGACACCTGCACCTAATATTTATCTCCATTAAAGGCCTCATGCAACGAGGTGGAAACAATTTATTAATGACTTCCAACAAATTTCTGAAAATTAGCAGTTTGTTGGATTTTTGTCTCTTTGATTGTTGCCACCTATCTCAAAGGCTTAGAATCCAATGGATGATATGGGATTCAACCTCATAATTTTATTTGGATGCTATTTTCAATTTAAGGAAGGAGAGATCTCTTGAAGTAGGGGTTGGATTCATGATCCAAGAGAGGAGAGAGCTAGAGGAACAGTTTATTTGCTCAATTGTAAGCCTGAGGGCCTGTTGTAATTAGCATTTCTGCCATTAGAGATTCATGAGATTTGCTTGTCATACTTTGTGTTATTTTTTATCATTATATCTTGTCATATTTATTGAGTAATATTTATATATTTTGAAGATCAAAAACTGCCTTTGGTTAATGAATTCATGAGCTACAAAGGATTTGTGGTAATTGCTTGTTAATCAAATATTATTGTTCAAGCACTCTTTAATCTATATTACAGAAAGGATGTCTATTATGTGGATATTCTTCTCTTTGTTTACCTTCTATCCTTCTATCCATCTTTGCATTATACTTTTTTCTGGTAGGAAGCTTGATTGCCTTTGATCTGTAGGATGTTATGACTCCATGCCCAATGGAATGTATTTGCAGCAGTCTGATGCCCTCCTTTTTACTCTTCTCTTATCGATCCACCTATTCAAACTATTTGAATCCATTTACATTTCTATGTTACCAATATTACTCTCATTTGCAGTCTGGGAGTGACTCTTGGAGTGATAACATAATTGGTGCCGTTGCTGGGGACGGATTTGAGCAGATTGAAAAGCTCCCTGGGAAGAATGACATTGTACAACTCCAGCTTTAGATGGTGACTGAAGTTGGACACCTTCAATACTGTACATTCATAAAGGCGACTCCATTGTTCATAATCTGTTGGTGACTCCACTGGAATGAGACAAATTAAATGGATATGAAGGCTATCCTGGCTAGGAGGTTTTCCCCACTCAATTTCTCAGCTATAGAGAATTATCCACATCATGTGCCTCTTATTGATGAATGGAAAGATCTGATGCCCATATTTTATGAAGGTAAGGATGATAACTTTGTTGAGAATGTTCATGAATTTCATAATTTGATGCAGCAGCTTGACATCCATCATGAAGATATATTGATGAAAATTTTCATGTATTCATTGGATGGGGATGCACGTAAATGGTATTTGTCGTTACCCCCTTCCAACATTTCATCCTTGAAGAATTTCCACAGAGTATTCAATGAAAACTGCAAAAGGTTTTATCCCTCTGAAAGTATTTGTCATAACTATTGTGAGGGATATGTAGAATGTGCTCAAGATTTGTTAGATTTCTCTGTTGAATATAAAGGTGAAAACTATTTTATTCACTGTCCAAATGAAAGTATTGATGAAGATCTAGAAAGTATGGATGATGAGGACCTGTTTGAAGCACTTTATCATTTTTCTTCACAAGTTTATTGCCATGATGATCAAGGTATGTTAGTTGTAGATGAAATCAATGAAGAAATGATAGTAGATTCCCATGATATCTCTTCGGAAACAAATAATGATTCATCTCCTCCTTTGTGCACAACTAATGAAAATATTCATCATCATGGTCAATCTGCAGAAGAGAAAGAAATCAACTATTGTTTTATCCAAAGGAAACAAAGACTACCTCCTCCTTTAACTAAAGAAGAGATAGATCAGCTCCTGAACAGTTATGCTACAGCCCCTACTTACACAGATTTGCAGCATTCACATAGTCCTGAACATGTGAGTGGAACTTCTTATATTACTAAAAATTAAAAATTGAGTTTAAATGATGACAACCATGGAACTTTACAGGAAGTTAGTAAAGCAATTTATGATGATGATTTCCTGCCATAGGATTAACTTGTAGACATTTTTTTGTTTCATGAAGAATATAGGGTTGTCATGTTTAATAACCTTGAAGAATGTTTGTTGTTCGAAGATGATTTAGACTATGATTTGGAGGAGTGTGGATAAGAGATATCTAGCTTCACAGTTGATATTCTGAGCATTTGTCTGACTGATGACATTTTTGTTTTAGCTGCTGAACCTAGATATAATGAGTACAATGATGATTACATGGTTGTTTATTTAGAACAGTTTGTTGCAGGTTTTTCATGGAGGGATGATGGTCTTCATACAGATTTTAGCAATCTTAATAGAGATTCCATAGCAGATGATCTTGAAGGGTGTTCATATATTCTCTTTGAGAATGATATTGAGCATAATGATGAAGAACAAAGAGTAGTCCTAGATGTTTTAAAACCTTAGGACCAAATATTTTTCCAAGATCCTTTTGTTGGCCTATTAGAGTCATTTAATGGAGGATTATTCTATGCCATGATTTTTTTGTCACTGGATTCGAGAAAAAGTTTGAACATTTATGTTCAACAACATTTCAAATGGGAGTTGTTATTTTCCTTTTTCAGCCTGCTCAAAGAAAATGTGATCATGATTTGAGTAAATAGCCAGTTACTAGATTGGCTTCATTGGCATTTTTGTATAATTTGATTCAGCAAGGATTTTCAGTAGATTATATTAGGTGTGTGCAATAATCTTGTTGGACAAGCATCGCTTTCATCATTTTTGTCAGTTTCAGTTTTCATTTTCATTTAGTTTCAGTTGAAGGTCACAGATCAAAGCAGATTGCAAAGGTTAAAGGTTGGGAGTAGCCCTAGGATAAGGCACTGAAACTACAAGAGTTATTAGAGCCTCACAGGGAGGAATCTATCCCCCATGGAGCCTATATTAGCACAAGATTGCTTTATGCCTCATCTTTTCATAAATCCTTCATTATTCATTTTGGCAAATGAATACAATTGTTATGGGATATTTTATTTATTTTGGGGAAAATTGAAATTATATTGGGTTATGCCCAATCTCCAAGTTCAAGAATTAATCAACATCTCAGGACAACACTAGCTAAATACATAGGCCAATGCCAGCATATTGATCAAGTTATACACAAAGCGCCAAGAGAGAGACCAGCATTCAAATTTAAGGTGCCAAGTGTCAAGAAAAAGCATTGACAACACTCTCACAAGGTTCCAAGCATAAAAATCACTCATGGATTTGTGCTACCCAATTGCACACAGACACATAGGCGGGCACTACCTAAAGGTGCTACCGAAATTCTGGCAGAAATTGAATTGTGCAAAATTATTTTTGGACGTTTCTAGCATTTTTGAGTGACTAACTTAAAACTTGGATTGTGAACAATTGAGAAGGTGTTTTTGAAAACTGGAGGAGGTTTTTGTTCATAACATTCCAAAAAACAAAAAACTCTCTTAGTTTTTCAAAATGTGTTATGGTTTGAGAGATATTAGACATAGAAGTGGCACTACCAACTATTTTACAACGGCGCTACCTAATTTTTTGTAGTGGTCATGGTTTTGATATTCGCCTTCTTGGGAGGTTTCCACCTGTCAAGGAGGATTCGGATGGCTTCTCAAGGATCAGTTAGATTTCAAGAGACACCTGCACCTAATATTTAGCTCCATCAAAGGCCTCATGCAATGAGTTGGAAACAATTTATTAATGACTTCCAACAAATTCCTGAAAATTAGTAGTTTGTTGGATTTTTATCTCTTTGATTGTTGCCACCTATCTCCAAGGCTTAGAATCTAATGGAGGAGATGGGATTCAACCTCCTAAGGTTATTTGGATGCTATTTTCTATTTAAGGAAGGAGATATATCTTGGAGTAGGGTTTGGATTCATGATCCAAGAGAGGAGATAGCTAGAGGAACAGTTTATTTTCTCAATTGTAAGCCTGAGGGCTTGTTGTAATTAGCATTTCTGCCATTAGAGATTCATGAGAGTTGTTTATCATACTTTGTGTTCTTTGTTATCATTTTATCTTGTCATCTTTAATGTAATATTTACAGATTTTGAAGATCAAAAGCTGCCTTTGGTTAATGAATTCATGAGATGCAAAGGATTTTTGGTAATTTCTTGTTAATCACAGATTATTGTTCAAGAACCTTTAATCTATATTACAGAAAGGATCTTTGTTATGTGGATATTCTTCTCTTTGTTTACCTTCTATTATTCTATCCATATTTGCGTAAGCCTTTTGTCTGGTAGGCATCTTGATTGCCTTTGATCTGTAGGATGTTATGACTCCATGCCAAATGGAATTTATTTGCAGTAGTCTGATGCCCTCCTTTTTACTCTTCTCTTGTTGATCCACCTATTCAAACTATTTTAATCCATTTACATTTCTATGTTACCAAGCTTACTCTCATTTGCAATTTGGGAGTGACTCTTGGAGTGATAACAGAAGTGACGGAGGTTGAAGGTGTCAGGGTTTAATGAGTGTGTTACTCATGTTTGATCAGATGGTTGTGGGGATTCTGAATCCTCATGTTCAAATCTAGTTCACTAATTCCTTCAAAGTGATTTCAAACTCTTGATTTCCTCACTTGAAACCTGGACGCTTTTTTCTCGTGAGCTCTGGATTCTACTTGTTGTGTGTGCACTTTGTGCCTCCCCTTTGTAAGTCTGCACTGTCTCTCCTTACCTTCATTCTTCTGAAATTTAAGGCCTTTGTCTTCCTTAAGTGGTCTCTTTGCGCACCGGGTGATGTTTCTTTTGAACTTTGGGCCTTCAAGGGGCATGTCTATGCACTTCTGGAGTTGGCTCTAGACGTGTTTGCACTATGACACCTAGAAGAGAAAATTCAGGTTTCTTACAGAACTTTAACTCATTCTCAAAATGTACATTCACACGATTGCAAATTTTCCTCCTCACGGTAATTGTTAGTTCAAAGAGTTCATAGTAAGCTTACAATCTCCTCCTTGTGTTTGAGAACTTTTCTCTTCTCTTCTTTTCCTCTTTTAAATTGTTATGAATATTAGATATCTATCTACTTGGTTGTGTTGTGTAGGGTTGTCACACTTATTCTCGGTAAACATAAGTAAAGTTTAAAATGTCATAAATGATAGATTGCCTATTTAAGGGTCTCTGGTTTTTATAGTAAGTTTCTGTCATGATACTATTGAAAATTCTTCATATCCTTTAAATTAGTAGGATGATGAATTATTGTAATAGTATACATTGTGTTATGACGTTGTGACCACGTTACCATATTTTTCTGTGTTTTGAGGAAATTGTAGTAAAAAATGCTAAGAATTGTAGTTGAACTTCGGAATAGAATAGAGTTATGGGAAATAGATACTTCCTTGTTCCTCAGAACAGTCGCCAATCTTGGGACCTTAAATTGTCAAAATCAATCGGATGAATCCTAGACTTGAGCATGGATTATGTGTCTTGGAGGTCCTAACCTTGCAGGATAGGTTGGTTGGGTAGACATTGTATGTGGTGTTATGTGATATGGAAGATCCTAATTACATTGAAGTTGTATCTAAATCTAGGTGTGCAATGAGATGAATGAAATAGAATGTGTATTGTGGAAGTATGTTAATATCGTGTTTCACTTGTTCTAATGATGTTTTATTAATGTTCAAAAAATATATATCTCTCTTATTGTTTCTCATTTACTTATATGAAGTAAAATTTGGGTTGTTACATATGGTATCAAAGTGGGTTCAACCTTGTGACATTAGTCTGTTACGCCATCCACTATGTTAAACTAAATGATTGAATTAGATCGCTAATAAATATATGAAATTGTTCTTGCGGGTAATCATGGTTAGAGGATGCAAGGGAATTAAACGACGTGGTACTGGAGGAAGAGGTGTTACACATCCGATAATACACGCACCTAAAGGGTCTAACCCTCGAGGAGATGAGAATAATACTGAGCCAGAATAGGTTGTTGTGGGATATGTGGAGGTTTGATGAGATCCTTCCAGAGGATGTCTGAGGAATTTATTAACCTCCTGGATTGAGATGAGGGCAGAGCATCTATACCCAGTGAGGGTTCACAACAGGCTCTGTCTGGTAGTGGTAGTATACATAGAGAAATCGAGAATGTGAAGTTTCTCGATTTCATGGGTGCCACGGACAACTTAGTCATCGAGGCATGGTTGGATAATATGGTGATGTGCTTTGAACTTCGTGATTATACTTCCATCGTGAAAGTTTGCATGGCAGTCTTTTAGCTAAATGGGAGTGATCTTCTATGGTGGAAGACACTCCTACCTCAACTAAACATGGTCGTTGAAGATGTGTCATGGGATTTGTTCGAGGAACAGTTCTGGGAGAGGTACTTGTCTGAGAAATTCATTGAGCATCATCTTAATGAGTTCAATGCCTTATGACAGGGTAGTCGTACAGTGCCAGAATATGAGGCTAGATTCATGGATTTAATTAGGTATGCTCCACATCTAAACATGAAGAATTTAAAGGTCAACAAGTTTGTGTTTGGAATTAACTTCAACATTCATGCAAAGTTACAGATCCTAATGCCTCAATCATTTAACGATGTAGTTCAAAAGGCCCTCATAGATGAGGAAGAGATGAACAGTGGGGGTCAAGGTAGGACTCATTCTAGATAGGTTGTACAGGTGACACCGAGAGAACTACAGCATCATACACCAGTCAGACATTCTTCAGGGCATCGATATACGCCTAGAGGACCTATGTTCTTGACACCATGGTGATAGAATCCTCAACGGAGGACTCCTTAGAGAGGACCACAACATCAGCAACAATGTTGACTGCAACAACAACTATTTAGTCATGTTCAAAAGAATAGACCGGGATCATAGACTGTTAGACTAGCAGCTCCTACTTCAGGGACCAGGAGCACTGGACCAATGATTGGATGTTGGACATGTGGTGAGCCACATTACCAGCGAGAATTTTTTATTGAGAAGGTCAGAGAAGATGAATTATCAGGAACCACTAAGTTGGATATTTGGACAAGGCCCATAGTATACATGCAGCGGTGAACAACTTCAAGGATGAGCACCAATCCACTATGCTAGAGACGTTAGGTACAATAGCCAACAAAAATTTCAGTATATTGATAGATTCAGGTGCTACAAAGATCTTTATCTCTAGTGCAGCACTGAAGAAAATTAAGGTAAAGGCACTCGAGCAAGATGAGTTCAAGTACGTAGAAATGGCATCGAGTGCCAAACAAAAGGTTGGAGGAAAGGTTATGAATTGTAGCATTAACTTGGGAGACTTTTAATGAAGGTAGATATTTATGTCCCGATCTTAGGATCTTATGACATAGTGATTGGTATGAATTGGTTGGAATCGCATGATGTGATATGTAACTGTAAGATGAAATGATTAAGTTTGACGGATGATTTGGGACAAATTAGAGTGATTATAGGAAGAAACCAAGGAGTGTCCTTGACGTTTATTTCTTCCCTACAATTGCAAAAGAGTGTGTGCAATGGATGCAAGTTATATGCAATATTAGCACTAAATTAAAAGGGCGAGGTGGAAGGACTAGAAAACCTTCTTGTAGTACAAGAGTTCGCAAATGTGTTTCCAGAAGAGTTGCCAAGTTTACTGCCTGAAATAGAGTTGGAGTTTACAATAGACTTGAAACCTGAAACTAAATCGATAGCAAGAATGCCTTACCGGATGTCAAAGACTGAATTACAGGAGTTTAAAATGCAATTGAAGGATTTTTTGGATTTGGGACTGATACGTCCAAGCGTATCGTCATGGGGTGCACCTGTGGTATTTGTTAGAAAGAAGGATGGATCATGGAGGCTTTGCATTGACTATCATCAATTGAACAAAGCTACAATCAAGAACCAGTATCCATTTCCAAGGATTGACAATTTATTTGATCAGATGAAAGGACCAGCAGTGTTTTCAAATATTGATTGAGATCATGATATCAATAGTTATGGATTAAAGAGGAAGACATCCATAAAACCGCTTTTAAGATGAGATTTGGACACTATGAGTTTACAGTTTTACCGCTGAGATTGATGAACACCTCAAGGGTATTCATGAGTTTGATGAATGGGGTGTTCCGTGAATACTTGAACAAGTTTGTTCAATTTTTTATTGATGACATATTAATTTATTCTCGGACGAAGGAAGAGCATGATGAACACTTGATACTGGTCCTGCAGTACCTAAGAGAAAACAAATTGTACGGGAAACTATTGAAATGTTCTTTTTACCAATCGAAGATTCATTGCTTGGGATATATCATATCTGGTGAAGGTATCGTCGTAAATCCAGTGAAAATAGAGGCTATTATGGAATGGCCAACACTGAAAAATGTACAAGAAGTATGCAGTTTTATGGGTCTAGCAGGATATTACCGACTATTCATCAAAGTATTTTTGAAGATAGAAAATCCGATCACGAAATTGCAGAAGAAGAACAAGAAGTTTGTATGTAATGAGAAATGCACAGAAGCATTTTAAAAGATTAAGGAGTTGTTGAAAACAACGTCGATACTAAAAGTCCCCAACATGGCCAAGGAATTCTTTGTATGCACAAATGCATCCAAGGAAGGTTTAGGTGGATTTTTGATGCAAGATGCTTGAGTGATAGCTTACATTTCGAGGAAATTGAGAAATCATGAAGAGAACTACGCAACGCATGACATGGAATTATTAGAAATTGTATATGCCTTGAGAGTTTGGAGACATTATCTGATTGGATGAAAATTTGAATTAAAGACATATCATTGTGGATTGCAACATATTTTTACATAGAGTGACCTGAACGTGTGACAAAGGCATTGGTCAGAATTACTTAGAGAATATGACTTTGAAATTACTTACATTAAATGAACTGTGAACTGAGTGGCATATGCATTGAGTCAGAGACCACGCATATTTTTGGTATTACCTATTAAGACAAATATTCAAGAAAATATTATAACTTTAGAATTCGATGATGTCTAGTATAAAGAAGTTAAGAATAATATTGGATAAGATACCATGATGGTACTGAAGTATGAAGGTTATTCACTAGACAATGATGGATTGTTGAGATTTAACAGAAGAATTTATGTACCGCCTAACGACAAACTAAGAAGTTTTATATTGAGTGAAGCACATCGAGCAGTATACATGGCTCATCCAAAACTCACGAAGATGAATGAGAACCTTAAGCCTTTATTATTCTAGAAGGAAATGAAGGCAGACACAGTTAGTTATGTGTCTAGATGTCTATAATCTCAGCAAGTGAAGGTTGAACACAAACATCCAGTAGGATTTTTACAACCACATGTTATTCCAGAATCTAAATGGGAGGTCATTTCGATAGAATTTATCGTTGGATTTCCACTGAAGGCAAGAAGACATGATTTGATTTTTGTGGTAGTTGACACTCTGATGAAGAGTGCACATTTTATTCCAGTGCTTACGATGTATTAGGCACTAGACATATCTAGAGTATTTATCAACGAGATTGTGAGATTGCATGGAGTACCAAGAAGGATCATATCCGATCAAGGATCGATGTTTATAGAACGGTTTTGGACTTGTTTCCAAGAGGATTTGGGAACACAACTAAAATTTAGCACAACTTATCACCCATAGACAGATGGGAAAACAGAAAGAACAAACCATATTTTGGAGGATATGCTACATATGTATGTAATGGACCAACAAAAACGTTGGGAAGAATTCTTGCCACTAGTAGAGTTTGCATACAATAGAAACTATCAAAGTACGATTAATATGGCCTCATTTGAGTCTCTTTATAGGCATCCATGTTGGACACCATTGAGTTGGGATCGACTTGAAGATAGGGTTCTAGTAGGACTAGAAGTGATACAAGAAATGGAATAATTGATGCAATCGATAAGACAAAGGATTAAAGAAGCGCAGGATCAGTAGAAGATTTATGTTGATGTGCATCACGATGACTATGGTTACGAAGTTAACGATGGAGTATTCTTGCAAGTAAAACCGCACAAGAGTTCAATCAAGTTCATAAAGGGTTCTAAACTCTCTCCTAGATTTGTGGGACCCTTTGAAGTTGTGGAAAAGAAAGGAATCATGTCTTATCAACTAGCCTTGCCTAATTCTTTGAGGCATATGCATGATGTATTTCATGTATCTATTTTGAGACATTATATTAGTGATCCTTCACATGTTATTGACATGAGTTCCTTGCAAGTGTCGAACGAGGGTACTCTCATGGCAGAGACATTCCGCATTCTGGACCATCACATTTGACAGCTATGGCGTCGAACAGTCGATCTGGTCAATGTACAGTGGGACAATTATAGTCCACACTCGGCTACCTAGGAGGACACATTTGAGATGTCTCAACAATTTCCTTCCTTGTTTGATAGATTAGACGTATAGATCTATGTCAAATACATTTATTACTTTCTTTTATATATACTCTACAAAATTCAAGACGAAGTTTAAAACAAGAGGGGTTGTATGTAACATCCCTCTCTACTGAGCACATTGTTATTGACTTATTCATTGAGGACACTTTCTTGCAAGTGATCCGGGTATGGTACTTTGTGATTTCATTCAGAGTATGGGTTATATATGATGATGATGAGGTGTTATTGCTTATTGATTTTATTGATGTATATATATTGATAGATGATTTTGACAAGTCGTCCTGAGTGTGCAGGACACATGACAGGTAAAGGATGTTGATGGCATCAATGGATTCCCTTAGACTCTGGATTGAGTCAGGGAGTGGATTGTATTTATTGAGTAATTCATTTTACGCACATGTGTTGTATGATTGATTATAGTATGATTTATGTATATAGAATTATTGACAGTGTTTTTTTTCAATGGATGCAGGCTTGACGATGCTTGCTAATCCGACTCACATAAGGAGTAGAGGGGCCATGCACAAAAACCAGACATTGAGGGAGAGGTGTGGTAGTTTCCCTGTCACAACCTACTAGCACTCCCACCATGGTATGAATTGTAGGTTAATGATTACCTAGTTCAAAAGGTCCACGATGCCATGAGGGTGGACTGAGATAGTCACTCACAAATATTTCTATGGAGTGTGCAATAAGGCAGAGTCCTTATTCCTTAGAAGCCCTTAGTCTCTCACAAGGTCGACCAAGTGGAGTGTTGACTCCAAGGGTTGGACAAATTCCAAAAAAATTCTAAGGCGATTGGAACCCTTGGAGCACAAAGGTGCATATTGAAGGGCACATCGCGTAATTTAAAACTTGAAGTCAATAAATCTAGGTGGCCTAGTAAACATTGAAATAATTAGACCTTTTTGGATTAGCTAATTAATTAAACAATAGATTATTAACTGAAAATTCTAACAAGAGTCAAAGCCTAAGTCTAAGAATTGTCCTGAGTCTAAGTTTGATTTGGGAACTATCTAAAATATTAAAATTGGGATAAATCTAATACTAGGAAAAAAGTGGTAAAAATATAAAGATTGGATGAAATGCACATGTGTGCATGAATTTAATAAAAACGAATTTTTAAATAGAAATAAATAATAACTTGAGAGTTTGGGTGTACATAGAATAGAATCTAGAACCAAACTACACTAGTCTAACTAGAAGAAGACTCCTAATCCAACTCCAACTAAGATCTAGTTAGGAGACACTTCTTAAATGAGAATCTGGGGAACAAAGGAACACCTAGTAGTGAAAATAGGAACACATTGAGGAATGTGAGGGAATTTAACCTTTTTAAATAAAATAAAACTGGTAAATACTGGTGTAACTTGGGGAGAATATGACAAATGTGTGAGTGAATAATCCAAATTAAAATTAACTAAAAATTTAATTATATGTGCATGAGGACATGTGTGAGGGAAGAAATTTCTATAAAAACAAATGAGGTAGAATGAAAGGGATCTGATTTTCTGAGCATTGTTATGCTGCCAAATTTGTATTGGACTGTGTTTTACTTGTGAGAGCTGGGATACCAAAATTGTAAAAAGAGTGGAAGCTCTTCTTTGTGAGGGCAATTCTTGGAGCTATTTTTATTTGTTTCTTGTGTGTGACCCCTTTTCAGCTTGGGGGTCTAAGAGGGAAGAAGAGTACCCCTAGCATTGGTTGGGAGGTACCGGTGAAGTCTTTGTGATTAGCAAGTGAAGGAAGGGAGGAGCGCAAGACTTGAAGGGCATCTTCATTACATCAACTTCATTGGTCCTGGTATTTTTATATTCTGAATTTAATTGTATTACTAGTGTAATAATATAATAGATGGATATGGTCACTGTAGAATCACTAGAAGTATTGAATGACAATTGTTAAAGTTGTTGACCAACAAATAATAGTTATAGTGTTTATATTTTTAATTTTCATTGTAATTTCGGACGTTTTCGCAATCTAAATTTGAGTGGCTTGTTCCCCATAGTAAATTTTAATTTATATTTGTGTATGATCTATGTTCTAAAATTTGTATTTTATCCATTTTTGAAGTTGCATGAACAGAGCTTTAGTTGAGATTATTTAAGGAATTTATTGGTGTATTGTTCGTTGGTAAACTATGGAATTAAGTCTGAATTTGTATTCATGATTTTTTTGTTGAATTTCATTTAAATCCTAATCCAATTCATGACGGGATTTATGTTGAATGGTGGAACCCATTGAAATTTTGTTAAATACGGATTATTGTGTTACTTTGTTAATTTTTTGTTTAATCTGAAGTTATAGGTAGCATGGATTATCTATAAGTTTTTTGTAATAATAAATACAAATTTCTCAGGATCGTGGGATTCCCGTTCAAAGGTTTTCGAGAGTTTTTACTCACTTATAATCCCGGGAATTATCCCTTTTTCCTTGTCAAGTTACACATGTGACCATCGACTAGAACCTAACTCTGGTGCTCCAGAGGTTTCATAAACTCAAACACTCCATTTCACTCAAAGTGACTACCGACCGAATTCGGTCATAAGCAAGGTTGACCGGCAAATGCAAGTTAACCTTATCCATCCACTTCCCTTAGGCAACATTTATGAACTCAATCGAACAGACGACGGAGATTCTACTCACGTGAGAATCTACAGTGTAGATATACTCTGCAACTCCAAGCTTTGGGGTTTTCTCTGCATTCACAACTTTAAACTATTTTACCCGGATCATTGAACCACCGAAGAGCTTGGGGATCTAACAGCTGACCCTTCCCTTGATTAACGGTTTACATCCTCTTTGAAATTCGGGACTCCAGGAGTCCCTCAAATTCTTGCAACAACGATTGATTTTTATCGAAGTACCAATTCCTGAATAACTCGGAGATCAACGGTTCCCACACCTTGCTCCGATCTACGACTAGAAGAAACTCCAGGGTTCCGGGCTTCAGAATTTTTTGCGTCTACAACTCACGTTACCTCCGAACTAGCGAAGGTCGAACCCACAGATCTGGCGGTCCTTGATTAACCATCGACAATGGTCATGATTAACTCTGGGCTCCGGGGATTTGGGACTTTTCACACCAAAACAACTTTCAACCACCACCTCCTAAATAGTCAAATTCTGAATACTCAAAATCTATGGACATGTGTACCCAGCGTTGGGTGGTACGGATTCACTCCGAACTTCGGGACTCTAAGAGCACCTTAACTTTTTCAACTACTATTCTTTTTCACATAAGTGTCGAATTACCGAACGTCCAAAAAATGAAGGCTCGTAGATCTAATGACCCTCGATCGATCGCTAGATCTACGACTGTCCTTCACTCTGGGACTTCAGATTTTTGGGGTTTCTTAAATATTTTCATTCACGAACCAAATTTTCCAAATCGCCGAACCCTTGTGGATCCAACGGCTAATATTCACTCACTGATCTGCGGTGTAGTTTCACTTCGCAACTTCAGGCTTCAGGGCTCACTTTATATGAATAACTCATATATGTCGAAGTGATGAAGCCCGAAGGTGTCAAGTTTTAACGAGTGTGCTACTCTTGTCTGATTGGATGGTTGCAGGGATTTTGACTCCTCACGATCAAATATCATTCACTAATTCCTTCAAAGGGATTTCAAACTCTGGATTTCCACACTTGAACCCTGCACATGCTTTTTCTCCTGAGCTCTGGATTCTACTTGTTGTGTGCGTGTTTTGTGCCTCCCTTGTGTAAGTCTTCATTGTCTCTCCTGATCTTCGATCTTCCGAAATTTAAGGCCTTCATTCGCCTTGAGTGGTCTCTGTACGCACCGGGTGTTGTCTCTTCTAAACTTTGGACCTTCAAGGGGCCTATTTACGCACTTCTGGAGTTGGATTTGGATGTTTTTTCACTGTGACACCTAGAAGACAAACTTCAGGTTTCTTACAGAACTTTAACTCATTCTTAGAATGAACATTCACACGATTGTAGTTTTTCCTCCTCATGGTAATTGTTAGTTCAGAGAGTTTAGAGTAAGCTTACAGTCTCCTCCTTGTGTTTGAGAACTTTTCTCTTTTCTTTTCCTCTTTCAAATTGTTATGTAGATCAGATATCTATCTACTTGGTTTTACCCTGTAGGGTTGTCACAATTATTCCAGGTAAACATAAGTAAAGTTAAAAATGTCATAAATGATATATTGTCTATTTAAGGGTCTCTGGTTTTTACTGTAAGTTTATGTCATGATACTATTGAAAATTCTTCATATTCTTTAAATTAGTAAGATGATGAATCATTGTAATAGTATACATTGTGTTATGACGTGGTGACCACATTACCATATTTTTCTGTGTTTTGAGGAAATTGTAGTAAAGAATGCTGAGAATTATAGTTGAACTTTGGAATAGATTAAAGTTATGGAGAATAGATACTTCCTTGTTCCTCATAATAATTGTCAGTCTTGAAACCTTAAATGGTCAAAATAAATCGGATGAATCCTAGACTTGAGCGTTGATTATGTGTCTTGGAAGTCCTAACCTTGCAGGATAGGTTGGTTAGGCAAACATTGTATATGGTGTTATGTGGTATGGAAGATCCTAATTACATTGAAGTTGTATCTAAATATAGTTGTACAATGAGATGAATAAAATAGAATACATATTGTTGAAGTATGTTAATGTCGTGTTTTACCTATATATATATATATATATATATATATCTTACTCTTTCTCAATTACTTATATGAAGTAATAAAGAAGATGTTACAATCTTGTAATAAAAGGGTATCATGTATGTATATATTATGGACCTCTTATCAAGTGTTTTGACCATCCATGAAATCCGATATATGACTACTCAAGGTTATTCTACCTAAAAGACAAGCCTACATAAGAGAAACATATGCTTTACATGGTAGTAAAACAAATGTTACTTTAGCATATACTAACAATAATAATGAAAATGATTTTATCACTATGAAATTCTATAAATCTCTTTATCCATGATGAACAATATAAAGTTTTCTTCTTTGACTTCAGCCAAATGGGGGACCAATATGTGGAAGTCACCATTTGAAAGGCAAGTGGGACACAATTGGACATACTTTAAAGGGAGGTTATGAATACCTTTTCCTCCCAAAAAGATCAAATCATGCATCTAACTTGTGTGTATTACGAAGCTAATGATAATATTGACTATCATTTTAATCTATAACTTGTGTGTATTACGTAAAGAGTAGTACGTAATTTCTAAATTGATTATAGTTTAATATATAAACTTTAATTTTATATTTAATATTATCATTTTAATTTCATGTAAAGAGTAGTACGTAATTTCTAAATTGATTATAATTTAATATTTCTCTGCGGTTCTGAACGGAAATACTACTTCTCTGTGGTTTTGAATGAGAATAATATTTCTCTGCGGTTCTGAACGGAAATAATATTTCTCCGCGGTTTTGAATGGGAATACTACTTCTATGTGGTTTTGAAATTAATATTTCTCCGCGGTTTGGAACGAGCATAGTAGATCTCTATGGTTTTGAAATTAAGATTATATATCTAGGGTTTCAACGCAAATCATATTTTAATTTCTAAGATTATATATCTAGGGTTTTGAACAAGAATAATACTTATTTGTTTATTTATTTTTTAGGAGATAGTTTTATTTCTAAGATTATATATCTAGGGTTTTGAATGGGAATAATCTTTGTAATTTTTACCTTTTTTACCCAGAATAATATCTGTAGTTTCTCTAGACTTCTCTGTGGTCTTCAGAAATTATTTTTTGGCTTCTTCAAATGGTTGAGCATTTAGACATCTGAAATGAGGTGAGTCACTTTTTACTTTGATTAAATTTTAATTTTAGGTAAAGAGATTTAAATATATTTTATTTATTTATTTATTTTTCAGAAGTAAAAGTTGATTTGAGAGATAAAGTCAATCCTTAATAATAATTGTTACATCTTTTTTCTCTTATTTTCAATATGAGCACTCCACCACCTATTCCAAAAACTCACCCTAACAAGGGGAGGCCCCCCAAAATCACCCTAGAGATTCTTTACGATTATATGGAATCAATAGAAAAAAAAAGAGAAGAGAGAGATGCCAAAATACAAATAGAGTTAGAAACATTAGAAAAAAGGAGTGAAGAAAGAGACATAAAATAGAGCTAGAGGCAATGATTGATAAAAAAATCAAAGATACCATTCAAACTCAAATAGAGGATAGATTCTTAGGGTTCAAGAGTGAATTGCAAACAATGAAGGATAGAATTCAAGAAATGGAAAAACATAAACAATCAACCCAAGAAGGAGGGGTTGAAGGAAATCACAACT
>JASDQU010237302.1:0-16447 GCA_032191745.1 Picea mariana | reverse complement strand
AAGTACAATTTAAAACCTTTTTCAACTTATACTTAAACCATTCAACTATATCCAATGAGCAATGAACAATAATATAAGAGTTACACCAATACACCACTATACATCATGCACAATATATGAGAAATAATCAATAGTTATTGTTCAAGGGAAGTAATGACTTCCAAAGGTAGCTACAGATTCCAAATGTAAAGGGAGGGATAAACCTCAAAGAGGAAGATACAATACTCCAATATAAAGAGAGGATTTAACTCTCAATCCTTGCCCCTTCCTTCCACCCAAGAATATATGAGAGATAATAAAACTTTACGTTAAATCATCACCATCAACCAACCATCACATAGAACCTGATAATGTTTCCTGAGACTTCTTCAATTTTTGCAATTCTTCCATTCTCGGAATACTCTGATCCTGTATATAATATTACTCAATGTATTCTCTCAAAAATCTCCATGTTTCACTCCTTGAATCCTCCCCAAAAAGAATTTATAGAGAGAATGTTAGACCTTTTTCAATTCTGGTTTATTCAGGAGACCGAAATTGTACAGAATGCCCCACGCTTAATATTTAACATCTGATTCTTAAACTTGCATAGAAGAAACTACAGTCCATACTCTTTCCAATTCAATTTTTCCCACTTCATTTGGATTCTCTATGAAGAATTTATGACTTTTTTACCCGAAACACCTGTTTATTGACTAGCTTCAAGAATGGTAAAAAACCCTATCTTCCATAGAGTGTAGCTCCATAATTATAGTGAATAAAGAGCTGAAACTTTTACCACAGGTACCTTGATATGTCTTCTCAATACCATAGCAATTTCACCATCTAAATAGTTCTAGAAAAAATTTATAGCGAAAATGGTAAGATGAACTGAAAATAACATACCTTAGAACACATCACCAAAATACTTCATCCTCCCTTGAAATCCAGCCTTCTTTACTTATGATTTCCTCTGAAGTTCGACTAGTGTATCAAATGAATGTATAATGATATTTATTTATACTATTTATGTCACTTTTTTTTAACATTAGGGCCGACCTGACACTTTCTTATTTTGTAATTCTTTTCTTTAATTATCTTCAAGGCCTACATGTACTTCCTTCTTCAATTCACTTTGTCATCTTCAAAAATTCATTTCTCCTCAACCATGAGGATCCATGTGACATGCCACATACCACTGGAAAAAACATGATGTATACTATCCATCCATTGGTGTTGTATCTGCATGTGCATTGTCCTTCATGTCCAAATACCTTCATCAATCTTGCGGTCCAAAACCCATGACTAGGGTTGACATCAATGACAACAACCAATCTTCCAACAAGGTTCATGTTTGTTCTCACATACTACTTGGCCCTTAATCCAGGTGACCAAGGGTGGAGTAAAAAACAAGTTTGTTTGGGAGGAGGTGAAATGTAAAGCATTTAAGTATCTGAAATGATACCTTTGCTTGGCACTAGCCCTCATTTTTATATACCCACAACAATCATTTGAGACTGAGACATATGCTTTAGATTATGTTATCGGTGCAATCCTTACTCAACGTGGACATCTGGTGGCCTTTCACACTGAGACACTATCTGATGTGGTTTGCACATGTACCCCACATATGACAAGGATATGTACTCCATTATGCATGCATGTTAATAGTTGAAGCATTATATTATGGTAAAGGAAACAATCATCCGCATCGACCACTAGCCCCTACAAATCATGTAGACACATGGAAAATTGTACATTGACTACCATTAGAAGTGGTTCATGTACCTTCAACAATTACAATTAAACATGAAGTACAAGAAGGGTAGAAAAAACTGAATTGTGGACTATCTTAATCGATCTCTGGTTGTTAGGCACTAACAAAAATGCTTACTCTTTATGGACATGAGACTTTTGGGTGGCCCTAGTTGTATGACAACAATCCTGATTTCAATACTACATATAAGACATTGGGCACATATAAGAAAGTTTTAGAGTTTCACCTCTAGGATCTATGCCATCTTGGTCATCTATGTCTTCCTTTAGGCGACCATGAAAATTTGATTTGGGAGGTGCATTAGAGTTAGGTGGTAGGGCACTTTGGCACAAAGAAAATAGTGGCAATATTGTAGAATTACTTTTTATTGGAAAAAACTTGCCAAAATTTTGATAAAATGTTAGTAGGTATATCGGATCATGCATCACATGTGCCATCATTAAACTTTCCATTAAGAAGCATGGGTTGTACACTCCTCTACCTACTCCAGATAATCTTTGGAAGTTAATCTCCATGGATTATATGTTTTTTCTGCACTCAACCAAGCATGGTAATGATTATTTTTTGTGGTTGTTGACTAGTTCTCTAAGATGGCCATTGTATCACCCTACAAGAAGAGTATCTTGGTGGAAGCCACTGCTAAGATTTTCTCCGAGCATGTTTGGGTTCATTTTTGGTTGCCACAAACCATTGTTTTAGATATGGACAACATGTTACTTAGTACGTTTTGGTCTAGCTTGTGGTCAATAATGAACTAAGCTAGCCAAATCCACCACCTTCCACCCCCAGACCTATGGATATGCAAATGTAATAGATGGGATGATTGTGCATATCCTCATATTATAAAACTCCATGCACCCATGTACATGGAATTGAAGCCTTCCTTATGTTCCTCATAGCTACCATAGATCCCTTCATAGTTCCATTTCCCATTGCCCTTTTTAGGTGTGCTTGGGGTTCCATCCATTGTCCCCAATTAACATAGCTATGCCTATTTCATCGACACAAGAAGATTCCACCCATTCTCAGATGAAGCAAATAGAGAAACCAAACTTGTTGAATGGATCCACCACATCCAACAACAATTTCATGATATTTTGTAGAAAGCCAATTCCAAGTACAAGCAATGGTGAAATTAACATCAAGTTCCATAGGCCCCCATAGGAAACTTAGAGCACTCCGATATGGGCCTTACACCATCACCAAGGCTATGGGTGTGAATTGTTTTGAATTCAGTATTCCGCCTTTCCTTGACTCACACTTGGTATTTAATGTGGATTTTCTCTGTCAATATGATGGAGAGAATGAATAGGAAACTAATGGAAATATTAATAAATATATTCAATGGTGTAGACTTAAATAAAGAATTATGGGAAAAGGTAGTAGAGACTACATGTTATATGATCAATCAATCACCTACATCAACCCTTTCTAATAAAACTTTCCATGAGGCATGGAATAGTAAGAAATCCTCTCTTCAACATCTTATATTTTTTGGTTGTGATGCTTATTTGCATGTCCTAAAATATAAAAGTAGTAAGATGGACTATAAATTAGATAAGCATATCTTTATTGGGTATAATAGTGGTGTAAAAGGATATGAGTTTTCGAACCCCAAAATAAAAAAAACTATCTAAAGTCATAATGTAAACCTTAGAGGTTAAAGTCCTACAAAGTAGGAAGAACAACCAAGTAGGGAAGAATAAAAATGGATGCATTTTAATTTGAAAGATGGAGAATCCAACTCAACATAAGATAATGAACCAAATCATGAATGAACTCAAGCACCCATCTTGATAAAATCATTTTGATAAAGAAGGCAATTAGAGAGGTATAGTCCACCTAATATTCTTTCTACCTTTGTTTTTATGCTACTAATGATGATCCTAGAACTATTAGAGAGGCATTTGATATAGAGAAAATTAAACCTTGAAAGAAGGTTGTGAATGAATAAATGGATACCTTTGAAAAAAACATGACATGGGATTTGGTTAAGTTTCCTGCTGGAAGAAAACTAGTTGGTAGAAATGGGTGTTTAAGAATAAGTTCAATGTAAAAGGTAACATGGCGAAGTACAAAGCTTGCTTGCTAGAAAACGGACATTCCTAGGTAGAAGGAATTAAATTTGGTGAGATTTTCGATCATGTTCCTAGGTTAAATTCTATTAGATTTAATTTGATTGTCATTGTTATTTTTTTATTGAAATAAAATGAATGAATGTGAAGACGACATTCTGACATAGGGAACTTGAAGAAGAAATCTATATGTCATAGCTATAAGTTTTTTTAGTGAAATGAAGGAAGACCTAGTTTGGAGGTTGAAAATTTCCATTTATGGCCTAAAGAAATAACCAAGGATGTGGTATTAGAAATTTGATACTTATGTATTGGGGCTTATATGTACATGAAGTAGATATGGTCACTGTGTATATTCCAAACAAGTTGGCAACCACTTTTTTTTCATGGTTGTTGTGGGTGGGAAATCCCTCCTACGGACTAGCACTAAGGGTTTTATCATGCATGCAAAAATGACCTAAAGATTCTTACTTTTTACCATCATCCCATGCCAAAACCCTATTACTCATATGTAAACACAAGGCTCAAGAGATTAAGTTGACATACCTTATTTTTCGTGTTTGATGTCGATCCCTTTTCGCGCTTGGTCGTTCTTTGACTGCAACTCTCCTCCCAATGCTGACCTGCATTCACTAAAGACAAACAAATAAATCCACATGCATTTGATCTATGAACTAATGGGTTAGAGATTTAATCAATCATACAATCAATATTCCAATAATGACAATATCATATGGCGGGACGGGAAAAACAATTATTTTATTAACTTCACAATGATACCTTACAATGATAAAGTCGGCTACTGCTCCTCGATGCTGGTCCTGGGCTCTTCTTCCACTGTCTTCCAACTACTTTTCTCTATACTTCTCTTTGCACAAGGACGGCTAAAGGTTGGGACAAAGGGAATGCTTAATCGGGTATAGTTTCTTTACTATGATTCTCCTCTTCCAAATGGGACCCCTACCCCTACTTTTATAGGTTAGAAGGAGCTAGGTATTTGGTCGAATGATCGGCCATGCATGGCTGAAAGGTTTAGTTAACTTACCCAAAGTTGTGTGTTCCGTCAACAACTTTCCTTTTTTCGTGCTTTTGTAGGTACACGCGGGCTGTCTTGGGTCAGTTAGCATGCAGTAATGGAGTAGGGTGCGTGGGCCTTTATAAAAGGGGTTTTTAAGAAGAGTTGTTCAGCAGTGTTTTGGAAAAGAAGGAATCTGAGATGGCATGATGCCAGGTAAGCATGTCTGGTGCAAATTAGGGTTATAACAGATGCCCCCTAATGTGTGAGATCAGAAGAGCATCTGATGGCCAAAATACATTAACAATCTTCACTGATGTGCCGAACAAGTGAGCCCAGGGACCATAAATCGGGAGGTGTCGTCTGCAAAATAATAATTGTCTCACCGAGGTGGGCATACCCATGCTCGGGATAAAATAAAATCATGGCTACCAATCAAATTCACTGTAGATCCATGTCATATAACTATATAAAGTGTCGCTGTGAACAATACACAGGAGAACTACATCTCGAAATAAAAAATATATACATGTAGAGTATCCATATTCTAGAAGCTGATAAGGTCTGATGGCTAGAGATGAGGTCTTCAGAGCTCGAGAAACAAATTCAAAATCTTCAAAACTTGGGTAGGAGTGTAATATGAGTGTATGACTTCACTACCTAGAGGTCTTCGATGGATCGTCGGTCATGGACTAGAGAATCTTGATGATCAAACTGAAGGCTTCATTGATTTCGAACAAAGACTTGATTGGATGTTCGAGATGGTCGAGCATAAAGGCAAGAGACAAACTGTAGAGGGGCTGACTCAGGCTTGGTAAAAACTTCCCTTGGACAATAACATGACAAATGATGAGATTCAGGCAACATGGTATTAACAGAAGTTTACGAGGTAGGAGGCAACACAAACTCTCCATATGTTTGGAAGAATAACCAAATGGAGGAGGACATAGCTCAATGTAGTGGGAACAACTACCTAAGGTCGTATTAAATCCCTGGGTTTGACGAATAAATAGACAAATGTGCTTTAGCCAAGGGCGACTCATTGTGCTGCCAACAAAAAGAAAATACTTTTCCCTTCCTCTTTTTGGGGTATATTTGATTTTTTTTTCTTTGTCAATAATTTTGGAAAAAGAATAAAATAATGTTACGTTACAAAGGAGGAATGAGTGTTGCAAACATACAAGTTCGAGGCGCAAGGACAAGACTGATGTTCAAAGAAAGAACACTCGGGAAAAATCCCTGCTGGGACCAAAGGTGTTAAGACGTAGAGGCAAAGTGCTACAGGGCTTGCGTATAAGGCAAGCTTTAGATGGTTCAGTTGAGAGCAACATGGAGTTGTCATTAGACCAAAGACGCAGGTATGAAAACACAGTTTACAAAACACACAATGGTAACGTACTTCTATGTAAGTTTAACGAGCCCAAAGAAGGTAAGCTCGATGGTTTTTCATATTTAGAGAGTCTAAAAAACATAAAAGGAGACTCCAATGGGGTACCTTTTTCGAAGGTAGTCTAGTCGATTCGAAAAAGGGGTAAATTAGCACCAACAAGACATCTATTCAAAACCAACGAGTGTGATAAAGACAAGATCACTCGACCATTTTTTCATTTTTAAGGAGTCTGAAAAAAGCTTAACTATGGACTCCCTCAGGAATGTTCTTTTGGACCATTTTAATGAGTGTGAAAGAATAAGGTCACTCGACGATCTTTTCAATTTTAGGGAGTTTGAAAAGAGCTTAACTATGGACTCCGTGGGGGTTCCTTTTTCGTAAATTTAGTCCCTCAGGCCCGAAAAAGGATTAAAATTATACTTGAGAGTACTCTTCCAGATATTCGAGGCCTCTAGAGCATACCTTTGTTCGTACAATTGACCATCCGAACCGAAAAAGGGGTAACTATCGTCGGATAGACGTGACTTCAAATTTCAGTTTAACGAGCGTGAAAGGCCACAAGATCGCTCGACAATCTTTTCATGTTTAGAGGGTCTAAAAAGGGCTTAAAAAGAAGACCCGTTATGTTTTGGGAGTCCCGTGGGTGAGGTCACAAGCCATACAAATGAGGCTCAAACGTGAAATTAGGAAAAACTAAAAGGACTCCCGAGCCTACAGTCACTAGTGACAACATAGACACCATAATGCAACCAGGATCTACCTAGGGCATCCATGTTCCGATAAGATCTACCACCAAATCATGACACTTCTAAAGAAGCATGATGGTTCCGTATCACAACCTAATGGGATCGATCCTATGGCAAAGGGATAAAGACAACGAGATACAAAAGTAGGGGTGGAAACCTAACCTATATGCTCAATTTGACCAACTGCGGGTTTTCCCACGGACCGTCAAAAGTGACCCAAAACTCCAAAAAATGTCCTAATACCCGATCGTAACCTTCCAAAGAAACTCTTGAATCACTCTAAATGGTTTTCAATTCAAAGAAAATGATAAGGGGGGCCAAAAAAGTGAAAAAAAAGAGCCAAAAAGTCTATAAAGAGAAGCCGGCAGCTCATTATCACCATTGCTGATTTGGAAATTGACTCTAGAGAAAAAAACCCCCTTTGATAAAAGTGGTGATTCCGGGAGCTACAGTGGACGAAACGACCATCCGTCTGGACCAAGTAAGTATAAACTACCTCCCTTTGATTTTAATTCTTTATTTATGCATTTAATTTGGTTTCTTGGGGGGGCGTCGACCTTTAAAAGGTCGGCCCTAGGTCCACGCGGGCTGTCCTATGACAACCCACGTGTACACTCGCTCTGTCTGATGTCAGAGTGTGTGTACATGTGACTGTCATCACAACAGCCCATGTGGACCCTCCCATGAGTGAAAAAAGGTTTAAAAAGCAAGGCCTAACCCTCTGGAAATTTGCCCATGTGTAGGATGTATGTGCAATGGAGAGAACAAGAGCATGAAGATATCAACGCACTAGTTGGGGAAGACCCTAACACTGTGGCAGTGTTAATGCAATGCAGTTTCCTCAAGTTTTTTCTGTGTCCTTTCATGAGAGCACAACCCAGGCTACTGAATGCCTTAGTTGAATACTGGCACCCTGACGTAGAAGCTTTTATGTTAGAGGGGCAGTGACTAGTGCCCACTACATAGGACATATACTTTTTGACTGGCCTCTCCAGGAGAGGGGAACCAGTCAATTTTCGGACATTTCCTTCAGGGCCTCATAACAAATCGGAATTGATAGGACTTTATTGTGAGTCTGGTACAGACTGATCGAGCTCGCAGGTGCCAATAAGAAGGATCATCGATTTATCACTGCAGGCGATTGTGTTGCTTATTGGGCGGATGACTGGTTCTGTGGCTCTACATCAAGCGTCCCATGTACAGATGAACTGTGCAGTCCAGTGCTTGAATGCACAGATATTTGACTGGAGCACTACACTGCTAGATTGTATGAAAAGGCAACTGACAGATTAGTGGTTGCGGACATAGAGGAACTTCGGGTTCGAGACGATTCTATGCTCTTTCTTCTTTGAAAGAGTTCCTAGTTTCAGCCCTCGAGTGGTGGTATGAGGACATCAAGCCTCTCTACCTGCGGTTTGCATATGGGTAGTGTTGCTGCCATGACAGGGTGGTGGAAGGACCAATGAGTCATTTGATGATGACTTATTTGCTTGGTTGTTGCGGAAAATCCCATCCATAGAGGATTATCCTTATGTTGGGATTGATTTCTCGAGAGATCCCGAGATCCCTGTACTTCCAAGCGAGGAGCGAGGCAAGATGGGTAAGTTTGCATCATTTTGTTTTTGAAACATATATAATTTTTATGTTGTTTTTTTGTATATATTATTTTTTTATACTAGAGTATTTGATAGATACGTGTCTATTGTGTGCAGATGTGGGACCCTCACGACCTGCAGATTATGGGAGGAATAGGCGTCGTCCTCGACTAGGGGTCACACCTGCCACCAAGGGGGACCAATAGCAGCAAGAGATCTTCCAGCTGGTGAGGCTGTGAGGGTTTTGAGACGATTTGAGAGAAATTTTACCTCGCTCACTCACACCATCCCTATGGCATAGATTGAGGATCTGCCACCATCCATGTAGTCTCATGTAGTGGGGGCACCACGGACGTGGGTCCAACTGTTTCGGCGTTTGGAAAACACTGTTGATTATTACAATAGGGTCCACAGGACCTGACTTTAGTTAGTCTAGACTTTGATATCTCCACCTGTATATATTTTTTGAGGGCATAAGCCCCATGACTCGTTACTGGTCATATTTTTTGAGGCACTTGCGTCCACCTATGTACTCTGATGCTTATGATATTATATATGGATTTTTATGTCTTTTTGTGTCTTATGGATCATATTTTCCTTTAAAAATGTATTTACATGTTTATGTGTATGTCTTTTTATATGTGTGCGAGATGCTAGTCTAAAATTTGATTAGCTAGAGTATCTGTAACTTGGTTTAATCTCTTAGGAACATGAAAATATGTAATATAATCAAAGCTTCATTCTAAGAGACGTACCCTAAGGAATTGTCGGTGTAAAGTCAGATCATGAACATGGTAGACTCTATTTAACTAAGACACAACCAACTGAGCATCTAAATAGACCCGGAGATGAGAGATACCAAATGACAGGGCTTCACGAAGCAACTCAATAACTGCACTGTACTCGGCGACATTGTTTGTGGTGTCGCCTAAGCATATACCTCCAGAAGATAATAACTGGCCTCGAGGTGTAAAAATTACCCAAGCTGTGGAGGTAAGCCTCCGAGTGTGTCAGCTAGCACCGTCTGCGTACCCAATGAAAACCTCTGATTCACTTGACATCTTCCACAGTGGCAAAAGATAACATCACAAACGACACGTCCATAATACTAAAATAAACTAGAAATTGATAGTACAAAGACTATACATATGTTACAAAAAGTTACCCAAGGTGACCTACCTATGAGTAATACCTCTTGAGGTAGAGCCCATTTCTAGGCTCTGCCAAAGCATTTCCCTCAAAGTCAACCAGACGATAAGCACCGTTTTTTAGAACCTCTTTTATGATGAAAGGTCCGAACCACATGGGTTTGAATTTTCCTGCCCCCAGGGGGTCCTTATCTTGGTCATAGACTAGGACAAGGTCACCTTCACAGAAAACTCGAGGATGAACGAACCGATCATACTGACACTTGACTTTATGTTTGTGAGCCTTGTTGGCCAGGGCTGCATCACGATGCTACTCATTGAGCTGCTCAAGGTATAATAACTATTCTTCGAGTGGAGAAGTGTCTGGCAATAACTGTATTGCCAATTTTAGGGTCGGGATCTAACATTCTATAGGCAAGACTGCTTCCAGCCCATAAACGAGTTGAAAAGGTGAGAAACCGGTTGCAATCTTAACAAACGTTCGATAAGCCCATAATGCCGAGTATAACATCAAATTCCAATTTGACTTGGCAGAGTTGATCGTTCGCTGTAGGATGGTCTTAAGAGATTTATTTACAGCTTCCACCTGACCATTTGCTTGGGGGTAGTAGGGTGGTGAATGTTCCTACCGCAATCCAAGCTTTGATGTTAATTCGGTCATCATCTAGTTCTGAAAGTGACTGCCATGGTCAGTGACAATATCTCTCAGGAAGTCGAACCTTGCTATTATCTGGTTGAATAACAAGAGAGTTGCAGTCTCTCCATAATCTTTAAATGTTGGCATAGCTTCGACCCACTTCGTGAAGTAGTCTACGGCTACAATGATATAACGATGCCCCCTTGCTGAAGGAGGGTTGCATGTAGTGTAATCAATCCCCCACTTGGTGAAGGGACCAACTGTGATGACAGGAAACATGGGAGCGGGATGTGCCCTCATCTTCCAAGAGAAGATTTGACACGGGTGGAACTTCTTGATCGATTCGATACAATCTCTGATTAGTCTCGGCTAGAAGTAACCTACTCGTAAAATATTTTGGGTTGTTTCCAACCCAAAAAAATGACTGCCACACGCTTTGGTATGGCAATCGTTAAGCACAATAACTGTTTCTTCGTGAGTGAGGCACCGACGTAGGATGCAGTCTACACCTCTTCGATAAAACGTATAGTCGAGTGTGAGATAATTCTTAGCCTGATGGCATATACAACGACGCTCATCTTGAGAAGCAGAGGTGGGGCACTTCAAATTCTGGAGATAGGCAAATATATCTCTGTACCAGGGATCCGAAGATGTGATCAAAAACATATCTCCTCTGATAGGTGACTCTTCAGGCATAACATCACCTGACTCGATCAGAAATTCTGAGATGAGTTCTGTGAAGACCAATGAATTTTTGGATTTCGTTGAAACAAAATCTAAGTCAAATTCCTGAAGGACGACTATCCATATATTGATCTTTCTGCCTATTACCCATCATGTCAACACGTATTGAAATAGATTCACAACAACAATGATAGTGGTCTTGCGAAATATAACATAATGACATAACCGTTGAACATCATGGACTGCTGCCAACGCAAGTTTTTCGATATGAGAATAATTGAGTTCCAGTCCGACTAGGCCTCGACTCAGGTAATAGATCACATATTCTGAGAGAAAATCATCTTCCTGAACTAAGACCATGCCGATGGTTGACTCTGCTGTAGCCAGTTATAATAATAAATCTTTGTTATAGTTGGGTGGCCGAAGTAGAGGGGTAGTTGTGAGGGCATGTTTCAATGCGTTGAAGGAGCGTTGAGCGACATCATCCCAATGAAAAGGAACGTCTTTCTTCAGTAAGCACATAAAGCTCTTTGTGATCTTGGCATAGTTGGTGATGAAACGTCTTAAAAAATTCGCCTTGCCTTGTAGACTCTGAAGTTGAAGGATTGTGCTTGGGGGAGGCAACTGAACTATTGCCTCAACCTTGAGAGGATCGACCATGATCCCTATTGTTGACACTATGAAACCTAACAAACGCCTGATGTTACGCACAAGCTGCACTTGTTTGGATTCAAGCGAATTTGGAAGTAGCAACATTGCTCAAAGATAAGTCGGAGTTGTGTGGGATGATCCGCTCTCTTGCGAGATCGAGATGCTAAATCATCTAAATAGGCCTCGACTATATGCTTGAGATCATGGAAAGAAAAAGACATGGCCCGCTGAAAGGTTGCTCCAGCATTTTTGAGACCAAAGGGCATCTTACGATACGTGAATGTACCCCATGGACAAATGAATGTCGTTTTGTGCTGGTCTTCGAGGTTTGATTTGTATTTGATTATATCCCGAAAAACTACCCATGAAAGAAAAGGCCTCACAACCTGCACATTCATCAATTATCTGGTCGATGAATGGTGTGGAAAAATTATCTTTTGGATATGCCTTGTTCAAATGACAGAAGTCCGTACATACACGAATCGTGCCCTGTTTCTTATTGACCGACACAGGATTTGACACCCATTGGGTCAAATGGATAGGATAGATAAAACCGGCTTTTAGCAGTTTCTCAACTTCAACCTTAATGGCTGCTGCTTTCCTGGGATTAACTGGATGAAGATTCTGTCGAACAGGCTTGGCATCCAGATAAGTTGTGATTTCATGTTTGAATATTTTTGGATTGATTCCTGGCATTTCCTCATAAGACCAGGCAAAAACGTCGCAAAATTATTTAAATAGATCTGTGTAGATTCGAATCTCTCCGGGGGAATAGTCAGCTCTGATGAAAACATTCTCCACGATGCCAAGGGTTCTGGAGATATTAATCAGTATGGTTTTAGCGATAGTTTCCATATTACCCTCAACATAAACCTCATGTGTAGCTAAGGGATTAATAGGATAAGACCTATCTCCAGTCATAGTCAAGGTGAATTCTCCTGCTTCGATTATGCTTAACTCTGGGAGGAAGTATGATCTGTGATGGAGATCATCCCAGGGTTTGTCCATACTATTCATTGCTTCAATTATTGCTTCGTCGAAGGGCAAGACTAAGTCTAACAAATTGGTATCAGCGAGAGAGCCTTGAGCCCAAATAGGCTCTAGAATCTGATCTAACTCTTGTGCAAGAGTTGGATCTGTGTTGGTCGAAGCTTGCTGGACTAAAAAGTACACTACTTCGTCTGTGGACAAGGGCATGGACATGCCAGGGTTCCTTGTCCCTTCCATCATGGCTGATGGGGAAGGAAGTATCCACAGATCATTGAAGTAAGTTGTGCGAAACGACAAAACTTGGAAAATCTCAACCTTATGGTGGTCGGATATGAACTTGACATCGCCTTGAGGGGGCAGGTAATCGAAGGTACCCATCAAAGATGGGCACAAACCAACCCCTACGTTGACTATGCCCAGTTGGGGATTATCAATCATCGGGACCGCAGATGCCCCCAATGAAGGGTCGGGTCTGGAGAAGGATAATTGATCAATGGTCACGATCCGACCCTTGTGTGGAAACAACAAGACCCAAAAAACTATAGCAACCACTGCTTGAATAGCATAAGTCAAACTCCTACCTAACAAGATATTGTAGTCGAGGGATGCCTCGAATACTTCTACCTCGACACACACGGTCTTCACTCCTAGCTACACGGGGAAAGAGGGAATGATGCCATGTGGTCGGAATGAATGACCGTTGAAAGTAGTGAGAAGAGTAGGTAACAGAGACAAAATGGGCTGGCTAATGGCCCTCCAACATGCCAATGACATGACGCATGTCGAGGTGCCCTCATCAACCACCGTGCAAAAAATGTTCCGAGTAAAATATTTCGTGGGGTAAGCCACTACTATCTGAAACGCTACGTGGTAAGGTAGATGAGGTTTTAAGTCGGTTGTATCCAGCATGATTGTACCAGGATTACAAGTCTCTGTAGATCCTAAGGCGGCTAACAAAGATTTCCTCTGGGAAGGGCAGCTCTGGAGGACCTCGAAAGCGAACATTGCACAAGGGGTTTGAGACAAATCCTCCACCACATAATAGTTCTGGGCGACCCTTGCATTTGAGTTGTGAGAAGATTTCTTGAANGTGTCATTGTTTCGCCCAAATTATTCTCGATCTGGAGAGGAAGAGGTGGGATTTCAACTTCTTTTCCCTTCTCAGAAGTGCTTGGTTTACTGTAGTCATGCACTCTAGTCAATATAAAAGCATCACCTTTCATCATATATACATTCGCGGATGTAAGATTATTCGAAGACAGAGAGGGTCCTTGACTGCCCCCTTCCACGCTTGTAGAGGCTTGGGTTAGGTTTTTCCCATGTTGAAATGGATTGGTTAACACGATAGGCTGTTATTGTGCCACAAACTTTTCGGCCTCTGCAAGCCGAGGACATTGGTGGGTCAGGTGGTCTTCCGCGCACAGGTTGCACAAATACCCTGCCTTCCGTTTCTTAGTGTTTCCCCCACCAGAATTATTAGTGGGTTTCTTATCCCCCTTACCCTTCTTTCATTGTTTTTTCTTTCCATTAGGTTGTTGGGTGACCTTTGGATTTTTTGATTGCACTGTGTGTACATCCAACGTTTGGGTAGGGGGAGTAGCCAAAACAGTAGGTTGGCTGGCCGTTGTGTGTTGTATAGACAATTGCTACAATTGTTTCATCAATTGTTCAGTGGGCTTTGTTTGTGATGAACCTACAATACCATCGGCATGTGGTCCAACTCTCTGTCTGGTTTTATCAAGTATTGAGCATGGCGCAACTGAAAAGATCTCGTATAATAAACCGGACCGAGAGTAGATTAGTTCAAGCTGTTGAGCTCTCATGATGACATCTTCTTCGGAAAACACTCCCGACATCGCGACAAATTTGGATAACTATGGGACCAAAGACTTAAGGAACCACTCGAGCAGGAATCCTGGTGGGACTAGCACCTTAATTAAACTCTTCCGGCGTCTCCATTCTCGGATGTGATCAGAGATATGGTCCACTTTTGTTTGTTCGAAATTGGCCAACAATTCTGTTCTAGCGTCATATCTCACAGGTAATTGGAAATGGTTTAGGAAAGCCATTGCCAATTTGCCGAAGGAAGAGTATCTTGAGCAGTCGAGCTCAATGTACCATTTCGCGGAACTCCCAATGAGAGTACGTTGAAACAATCACAACTATACGTAGTCATCTTTCAATGAGTTAGACGAGCACCAAAGATGGAAGGTGGTCACATGATCTCCTGGATCTTCGTTAGGCTTGGCCTCAAACTTTGGTATGTCCGAAGGCAAGTTCGTCGGCATAGGGGGCCAACGTGGATCGTGACATATAGGGTCATTCAACAACCTTGTCAAGTCTGGCAAATGCAAGGTTGCTAGGAAAGGTAGTTTGGGTTGTTCGTGATAACCATGGAAAAAGGGGCCTGGAGTTTGACTGGCACTAGGTTGCGAGGAAAAGTTTGGTTGCTGGCCTGGGTTCTAGTAAAAACCATGGCCATGACTAGCGTATGGATTCTGCGTGTGAGGAGATATCATCAGCTGATTCCCAAAATAGGACGTAGATGGTTGGGCATGCATTACATTCAAAGGAGATTGGGTAGGGTTGCCCCATGCCGATCCCATGGGCATAGGCATAACACCCTCTCCGGGATTCCATTGGTTGTGAAAATAATTGCCCCAGGTCGACATTCCTGACGAGGGAACTGATCCCTGCTAAGAATTCCAAGGTCTTGTTGTGGAAGAAGTTCCTGGGTTTTCCCCCTGTGCAGGAATAGTACCCTGCATAGGAATAGGTTGACCGTAACTGGGGTTTCCCCCAGTCGGGAAAGCAGCTGATGAGAAAGCATTGTTACCAAACGCACTGAACAAAGAAAATGGTGTCGAACTGATTGACATATTATGAGAAGGTGGTCCTTGACTCCCTGCTCCAAATAAACTATGGTGTGTGGGTGGCCCATCAGATTGCTGGTGGGTGCCACCGAGCGAAGGGGACGAAGGAGGTATATGACCTCCCTCGTAAGGGAAAGCGTTAAAAGGAGCTGAAGTGCCCCCCATGTGTCCTTGTAGAGGAGCGTTAGAGCTCCCTGCCCACAGACCTAAAGTCTATAAAGTGGAGTAGGAAAGTACATGACATGTACCTGAGCTAGGCATCCCGTATGAGAACGGAAGGCCTGTCGCACTCAGTGTGAAAGGGGTAGTGGCTTTTGCCATAGACGGGATTGGACCACTGCTCGAGGTAGAGGTGGTCAAGACCATGGTTGCTCAGATCGGTGACGATGGGTTAGGAGGTGGAATATCCTCTGTGGTGACAACTGTAGTGGGAATTGAAGAATTCCCAGAAGAAGTGGCAACATTTGTTTCCATTGCTGCGTGCGACACTGTATGGCACTCATAAGGGTGAATCTGTACGATGATGGGTGCCAAAAGATCAGTGGTTGGAGTTTTGGATGGACCAAGAGATTTTTCTCTAAGGTCCAAAATGGTCGTTTCCTCCAGATGTTGGTCAGGTATAGTTTCCTGTGACCCGGTTGCTTCAAAAGACCCTTGTTGGTCTAGCTTTCACCTTAGTGGTGGCGGAGGTGGCTCCAGTGTAACCAGTGATAGGCCCAGAAGCCTTCGTGATCGGTGGAGCTCATGATCCTCCACTGTGTGAGAATATCAAAGACACACTAGGGCTTTCTATTTGTTCAAAAAACAACACACACTAAAAAGGTCCCTGTTAGGATATTTAGACACTTAGGAGTTAGTTAAGATCTACTTGGTCTAATATGTCATTA
>JASDQU010237301.1:0-16949 GCA_032191745.1 Picea mariana | reverse complement strand
TGAGCTGAAACTTGGTCCATGGGTGTAGGGAGTGCTATTCCATTCATTTTGAGCACAAATACCCCTATCTTTCTCCCAAAGACGAAGTTTTTACAATATTAAGCTCAAAAAAATAATTAATTAATTAAATTTTAAATAATTTAATTAATTAAAAAAAACTACTCTAGACTCGACGAAATTCCGCGAGACTCAAGACACTGCCTGGCATGGTCATTTACAATATTCCTAAGAGGCTACCGAAAAATGAAAACCATCAGAGCGCTTTCCACCACTTTGGAGGAAGCCTGTGGAGGGAAAAACTCAAGGGAAGTCGGCCAGGAGCTTGTCTGGTCGACAACCTGAGGATAAAAAACCCTCNGCAGACATTATTACATTATTAACCCTCGCAGGGGTGCGGAAATTCCGTTTACAAAAATTTAAGTGCTGGGATATATGATACCCAGTAGAACCATCTCTGTCTTTGTCATAAATAAACTTCATGATACATGAGTTGACCCCTGTGCTGAATAGGTGGTCAACAGGGCCTACACTTCATTATTGGTTGTTTAGCCAGACTATCTGCTCTTGGTGGTAGCTTGTGAAGAGGGAATTTCTCTTTGACCTGTATACCTTAGCCTTTTCAAAACCCTAGGTTACCAGGGACGTCTCCCCTGGGCCTAACCTCCCTAAAGAGAAAGAACCTCCCCATTGTGGTGACATTGGGTAGGGTAGGTTCCTGTTATGCCAGTTTGGTCTCTATCTTCTAGCCATTTGACTTAGCTACAAACTGTGCGATAACAAGCCCCTAGAGTTTAATAAAGTGGTTTTAACCACTATTGGAAGAAGTAGGCCCTACTTCATGAAGAGACATAACCCTAGTGCCTCCTCAACTAGTATTTATAAGTGAGGATTGCACCTCTCTTTCTCACTCACTCAGTCACTCAACAAGTGCACATATTTTGGAGGTAGTTGCAGTTGCAAGAAGGAGAAGGGAGGCGCATGCTCAGTCCTAGTCTTTTCTCGATGGTTTTGTCTTAAGTCTTGGCATTGTATTAGCAATCTATTATTGAGGAAGTTTTTGTTGGGTTTTTTCCCCCATGAGGGTTTCTTAGGATAAAATGTTGTGTACCTTGTGATTGTGTTTCTTTCAGTGATCCTACTTATGATGTTATTCTCTAGTAAATTGAAAAGGACTTAATAACAACATTAAAACTTAACAGTAACTAGAGGATATTTTTCTCTTGTGATTCTTATCATGGACAACGGTTCCATAGATGAGATCCATGGTTCTCAACAAATAGTTGACCAGAGATGCTTCCAACAACAATTCCACAGATGAGATCCATGGTTCTCCATAGACAGTTGACCAGAGATGCTTTCACATTTGCTTAGCTCACTCACATTTGATGATTATGGTGCTTGACACACATGAGGTACATTATTTCATTGCTTCATATTGGGTGTTAATGTCTTATGTACTTGCCATGAAAGTGGTGATCATTGGTTGAGTTGGATAATGGATCATGATGCTCTATATTTGTGCTATCTTCCTTGTTTCACCTTGTTGGGTCATCATCATCCTCTAGATTAGTGTTGTCACTCTTGGGTTGAGTCATACTATTGGGGGGCTTTGAGAAGTGTAGCTACTTAACACTCCATCCTTCCTGATTTTAGTTGCCCTGCTCTTGGGTTGGTTTTCATATGTCACAAAAAATGGTTTGTGCTTCATAGTCCCATGAGAAGAGCCTCACCTTAATGAAAAATATAAGCTCGAGGTGAAGAGAAAATTAAAAAAAAAGGAAAATTCGAAAACCAAAGGAAATAAAGCATGAGCAATACCCCTTCACTATGAAGCCATTACTCCAAGTTCTATGCAATGAAATGCATGTCTAAAAAAGGACTAAATGAAATAAAATAAAAGTCAAAATTCAAAAAAGTTGAAATAAACAAAGAAAAAGGCAAATAAGGGGTAGAGAGATGCAGTGCCTAGGAAAAGGTAACTCAATGCGTAAGTGCTCCCTCATATTTCAAGGGAACTCATGTGGATGAATATCTTAAACAAACTCATCATGGCTATGCAATTCAACTCTTGAAGTTACCCTCCAAACCTTACCTTCTATCACTGCACATGCCCCTTGATTGACTTTATTGGGAACTACTTCTCTTCTTGGATGTTGACACACATAATAGTGGTTAATGATGCCTCCACCATACCTAAACTTGGCAAATGGTATAAATTATATGAGTTATTGTGAATTTAGAATATGATACTTGATGTTTTTCTACTTGATGGAGCTTTCCTAAGTTGTCCTTGGGGTCTCACACTTGTGATTTGGACTTTTGTACCAAATGAGGACCGGTAACACTTCCTATTATCATTGTGTGGCAAGCATGCCCTTCCCCCATTTGGGAATATTACAATACTCTTGAAATATCCCTTCAGCTAAGAAGTTGTAGGTGGCAAGTATCTATTATGCCAAAATTGTCAAGGACTTGCACTTGGCCCCAACCGCTTGAAGTGGCTTACTTACACATGGGAGATGGCCCATGAGGGGGGAAAATGTCTTTTGGGGGATTGAACCTTGGTGAGGGGATGAAACACCCCTAGTTTACCACCCAACCAAGCCTCCCGTTGACATTGTTAGAGGTGTTGAAAGACTAAAGCAATGAAAAAGAAAATTATATAGTATTTAAACTTTAGTGCATGTTTATTTTGTTTTCCATCCTATTATAGTTGTGAAGTGTTTCCATATGCTTTACAAGCTATTGATGATCTTTTAAGAGTTTTATGAAGCTGGTTTTAACTGTATTGTTAAATCTTAATTCCAGGATCCGATTGAGCTACCTAATGGTCAAACACTTCATTAAACATGTCACTTTTGAAATAATATGCTAAATAATGTGAGATTAAATATTTACTTACTTTGGACTGCAATTGGTACAAGATCCGTGAATCTATCCGGGCCATGTTTCCTGTGCGGGAATGTTTCACCCTCGTGCGACCTGTAAATGACGAGCATGATCTTCAGCGACTTGATCAGATTTGTGTAAGAAAGATCCTTTTCTTGAATCCATATCTTTGGTTTCTCTCTAGATAATTCTGTTGCATGATATATATTTCTTTTTGAGGTATGTTGTGGAGGCTTTTGTTTTTCTTTTAGCTGTACTGAACTCTACAGTATTAGAAGTGCAGGCACCAATATCTACATTGTCTTTGTTGAGAAGCTGAAGGAGTATCTTTATTTAAATTGCTGCAGATAGAGAAATTCCGTCCAGAATTTCGTGTGGGTCTTGATGCATTAACGAAGTTTATTATCGAGCAAACAAAACCAAAGCAAGTTGGATCAACAGTCATGAATGGTCCTTTCTTTGCTGGGTTGACACAGTCATTTCTAGATGCTCTGAATGCTGGAGCAGTGCCAACAATTCTCACTTCCTGGCAGGTTATTAATTAACAGATTTAATATACCATGTTAAAATTTATACTGGATCATGTCTTTTAGTTACTATTACTCAGGCTACATATAGTACTTTGCTGAAGTTTAACAACATTACTTTCCAAAAGGATAGGAATTCGTGAAGAACTTAGCACATTTGCAACAAAAAAGAATTGTGCTAATCCGACAGTCACCAGGTTGAGGCCATAGAGAAAGTTGGTCTTCTGTCTTTTCAGTTTGTGTGACCAGTTACATTAAACTTCTTTGGGACAATTTTTTCCAGACTGTCGAGGAACGTGAATGCCGGAGAGCATACGAGTCATCTATTCAAGCATACAATAGCGCATTTGATAAGTCAAAACCACCTGAGGAGGTATAGGTACTTGCATCTTTTATATTGAATCATTTTCATTGTAAGTAGACATCTTGCAGAATCCCGGTATTCATTATATCTTACATGTTCATTGCGGACTTGTAGTGGGCTTTACGAGAAGCACATGATATTGCATTGCAAAAGGCATTAGCTTTTTTCAAGAGTATTGCAGTTGGATCTACTGCTGCAAGACGGGAACATAAGAGTATGCTTCACACTACCTTGAAGAAGCAGTTTGAGGTACAGATGCAGCCCATAATGCCCAGAGGGATGTTTCACTTTGTAACTGTAGATTTGTTCTACTCTGTTTCATTAAATTTTCCATTATTTTGCATCACAATCCAACTCCTAAAATTGTATATTCTTTGAAATGGATCAGTGCCTTTCACAAACCAATTAATGGCTTCAATATATGGGGATTGATGAATTTTACATGCATTGGTTTTTGTAGTAATGAATTTCCATTTTATAGTTTCTTCAAGTTACCGTTATTATTTCCTAGCTTTCTAGTGTACCAAAAGGAGATGGCACACATCTAAATTTCTATTGGATACTTTATTGATGGTAATTGAGATTATTATTATTATTTATTAGAATAATAAATCATACCCTCTTTTTTAAATGCTTCATATATTATTTCAAAGGAAAAATAAGTACATCAGTATTTAGGGTGTTTACAACATAAGTGCAAGGAAAGTCTTGTCAACAAAAGCTAAAATGCCAGCATATGATCCTGAGACCACACAGGGAGGGATCATCGAGATCAATGCCAACTCTTTCCTAAATCTCCTCACATACCCTAAGGTAGGGTGGTGAGGATCCTCATTGAACATAATTTTACAATGATGTTTCCATAGAAAACCAATTTCCACCAAACGAACTGAATTCCAAAGTAATTTGCAGTTGTCCCTGACCATCCAAGTGTCTCCCAGGAGGGGCCCTTTCCATGAGAATTGTGCTACAAAAAGGGAATGAAATTCAGCTTGAAGCCATGCTCAAAAGTCTCTAGCAATCTGAGATTTCCAAAAAGCATGTTGTTGCATTGTCTCATATTTTCCACACAACACATACCGAATTAGTAGTGTCAAGCTTGTGCAGCCTATCCTTGACATCCGTTCATTTATGAAGCAATAACTACCCCAAAACTTTATGTTTGAAGGAAGTATTCCTTCCCAAACTTTCACTTGAAGCTATAAGGCCCTAATAACGAGTGAAACCCTAGGGGAAACTTAGAGGTGTTGTCCAATGTCACCACAACAGTGCCCTCTCTCACTTTGGACTGGCTCTCCTCTGCCACAAGGGGTTAACCCTAAGGTAATTACTAAATTTGTTCTTTATGTTTCTTGCAGTAAGTTCTAGTTTTAGTAAACAAAAATAGAAGATGAATATTTTGTTTATATTTTAGGTGGATGAAAGAATAGACTGGTGCCAATTCCAACTAGGGAAAATGGAGTCCAAGGGGTTATTAAGAGGGTTTGAAATGGTGAATGATAAGGTGTGATTAAACTGTAATAAAAATGCTAAAGCCAAGTCATGAATTCTCTTTTCAGATTGCAGAAAATTAGTTAGAGGGCCCTGCTACCCCCCACGCCTAGGGGTAACTAGAGGAGATCATGTCTCTTGACCTGCAATGCAGAACATGATCTCGACCATGATGATGATCAACATGTCCACAGATGGCAGCCCAATAGCCCCCCTCATTCACCTTTACAACTATAGGTCAACCAAGGCTCATCACATCCAAGCAACCTAGAGTATGGGAGATGGTAAGCCATGAGGTATGTTAGTCCTTCTTTCATGCAAAGTGTTGTGCTAAATTTGTTGGGCATGTGGATGAGGATCTTTGGTTGAAGTTGGATAATGGATCACTGACTTGGGAAATTGTGTCAGTTGCCTTGTTTCACCTTGGTGGTCAACGTCTATGCCCTAGTCTTGTGTTGTCACCGCTTAGGAAAAAGAGGTACTACTGCGGGGCCCTCACAAGGGTAACGTTTTGTTCCCTGCCATACTTAACACTTTCCATCTTGGAGCCTCTCATAGTGTACTAAACTTTTGTAATGGGTCATGGGCCATTCTCTCATGAGAACAAGGGATGAAGGCCAAGAGGTTGATTTACTAAAAGAATAAGAAAATGATGCTGAAGAAAGAAAGGAATGATAGCAAAGGACTCCCAAAATCCAGTCCAAACTTGAGCTCTATCGTTTTAGTGCTCACCCCGGTCCCAAATAGCAATGCTATAGCTTGAAACCTTATAAAAGGGGACTTGTAAATATGATAAGTGGACTAGTAAGATGGAAGATAAAGGGGGATTGGAAAAAATAGCGCCTCAGAATGAGGTAACTCAAGAGCAATTGCACCCTCCATAAAGGCACTCATAGAAATGGATTAAATTTCACCAGAAGCCATGAAGTAAGCCTTAAAACCATATCACTTTCACACTTACTCTTGAAGGGTTTCTTTATTTCCTGCTTCCCTCGAGACCTATCCCTCTACATGGGTTCTTTTATTTCCTGTCTAGGTGGCACACCTAATAGAGTTGGATGCAAGCCCTCCCATACTTAAACTTGTCAACTTACATGGGGTCCTAGGCTAGTGTGATGCTTGAAGGGGATATTGAGGTGAATTGTTTACATGGCTTATATCTTAAGTTACAACTTACTTTGCATGCTTTAAGGTCTAATGTTGTTTATGAACCTTGGCTAACCTTGTCTTGTACTTTGTTTTGTTTTGGATGGCCCTAACATGGTTCTTTGAGGGATGTCCTGGGCTTGTACCTAGGACGTTGTGCCTTTATTGCAGGACCTTGGCACGTGTGATGGAAAGTAGTGGGTCATCCAATGACTCACCACCCTTAGACATCAACTTTCACATCCTTGGAGCCTTAAACGATGGACATATGGGCTTGGTATGAGCAGATTCAGTCACGATGGCACATAGATGGGCTGGAAGCCCATAGGTTGGGAAGAGTACCACGGAGCTTGTTTTTCACCAGGATTAGGGACATTTCAGCAATAGACAATCAAAGACAGTGCAGAGATGAGATGTAGCTCCCCAGGGCTTGGACGCAACACCTGGATCTTGGACGTCGACCCTATTTTGGTGATGATGTCACCTTATGGAGCTTGATGTAGCTAGGGTTTGGTGATTTCCTTGGGTATCGATGATGCATGGCATGAATTTCAATGAGGAGAAACATCACGTGCTCCCACCTTGCTCTGGATTGATGCCACATGGCCTTTGGAGGTGCCCTCCTTGCCTAAGGAGGCTTGACATCTCACACGTGTGGCTCATTATGGTGTATTTTGGATTTATTACATTTTGTAAAGGGAAATTGAGGGGTCAACCCCACTTATATTTTGTTGTTGACATATTATGTGGAAAAATATGTTAGGGTAGCCTCATATAAAAATACTAACCCTCACTTTCATCTTGTCATCATCTTTTCCTCACCATTGTGAGAGCTACTTCTGAAATTTTCGGTCCCTTAGGGGTTATTGGTCTTTCTCTCTCATGTGCCAAAGAATGATTGCAAAGACTTCTTACTGGTTGGGGGAGGGATTTTCTTAATTCTTTCTTCAAAGAGAACATGACCCAATAATTTTCCTCTATCAATACCAAAAATTGATTTATTGGGATTTAGGGAAATACGTACTTCCTACATTGTTCAAAATTTTTCCTAAGGTGCAAAACATGTGCATTTCTCTCCTTAAAAACAATTGTTAAATCATATTGATATATCTCTATGATTTTCCCTATCAAGTCCCTAACGGAAAAATCCATTGCTCTTTAAAAAGTGGATCCGACATTCATAAGACCAAAAGGCATCCTCAAATACATGAATGTTCCCTAAGGGGTGGTAAAGGCAGTTTTAAGTTGATCCTCTTTATTTACTAAAACTTGGTTATACCCAGAAAAACCATCTAACATAGACATCATCCACGCACTAGTGACTCTTTGTAGCAAATGTTCCATGTTTGGGAGAGGATAATTTTCTTTAAGAGATAGTTGATTAAGGTTTCTAAAGTCCAACACAATCGAATATATCCACCCTTCTTTCGGACAACAACCAAGTTAGCCATCTAGGAAGAATATCTAATGGGGGCTTTGATTTTTGCATCAACCATTTTTTGGAGTTCTTTTTGGATTTGGGAAGCCAACTTAGGGTTAATATGTCTTAAATTTTGTCTAAAAGGGTTGGCTCCCTCCCTAAAAGGAATGGCGTGTTGGATAATATCTCCCTTATAGGCCTTTAAATCGTCATCTGACGAAGCAAAGACGTATTTATATTCTTGGATAAGGTTTATGATGCCTTCCCTTTAAGTTCCCTTTCCTATCTTGATCATTCTAAGATTATTTTCTGAACCAAGATTAAATTCAAAGGCCTCATCTTCTTGATCAATGACATGTTTCCCTTTATACATATCATGTATATCGAACATCCTTTCTAAAGGAACAAATCCCTTGGGAAGAGTGTTGTTTGGAAGGTCTTCAACTCTTAAGTTCATGGATTCAGCGAGGAAATTAACTTGACTTTCTAAAAACTCATTGTTGCTTTGCAAGAAACGAAGGATTTGGGCATCTTCATTGAAAACTTAATGTTCAAGGTTATTGGGGGCATATGGTCTAAAGATAACTTCCATTTTGCATAGGTCACAAAGCATTTCTTCACAATGTTGCAAAGTGGTTGTAGAGATGGCTAAAGCATCGACAACATGGTTCTTCTCTCTTGGGACAACTTCAATTGAAAAAACATCAAAAAGTTATATGGTATCCCAAACCGAATTCCTATATCTTCTCAACTTCTCATTTTTAGCAGCAAATTTCTTCTTTTTTTGGGAGACAATTGTTGAGATTTGGGTACCTTGGAAATTGGTCCCCTTGTGTTTGTGAGTTTATAAACACAAAGGGGGGGATATTTGACCCTCACCACTTTACTTTACGTTATAAAGTCAAAGTGACTTTATTTCACTTAAGTCAAGTGACTTTAATAACATAAAGTGACTTAGGAGACTTAAGTCATTTTTGAGATTTAATCTCAACCATTGATTGGAGGTTTGGTCTAAGATCTAATCTTGGCCATTGGTTTTCCAGGTTAGCCTATGGATGAGGCTAAAGGAGGCAAAAGGGGAAAAAAGAGATTCACTTGTTCACTGAGTGATTTGGGTGAAGAAGGAGAGATTTGTGGAGAAGGGGGTGCACCATTGTATGAGAGAAGGCAAGCTTTGAGGAGGGCGCATCCATGGCATTGGGGTGCACTTAGATTGCAAGCAGGTTGGCGCATCTAGTGAAGGAGTGGCGCACTATTTGGTAGAGGGGTGCACTTGTTTATGAGGAGAGGAGGGCGCATCTATTGTGAAGAGAAGGGAGCATCCACTCAAATCATTTGACAAGGGCGCATGAGCTACACCAAAGAGGGGTGCATACTTCACTACGAGGCACTTCAAGGAAAAGGAGGGCATAAATACCAAGGAACTCCAAAGAAAGCTTGAGAAGAACTTGCCATTTTATCAGGTTCCTTTGTATATTTCCTTTGTTGTAGCACTTGATTTGAGATATGCATAATACATCTACTCTCTTACTGGTTTTCCCCATGGGGGTTTTTCCAGGGTCATGTTGACCAAAAACACTTGTGTTCATTTGTCATGGTTTGCTTATCTACTTATCAGTTGTAGGTGTTAAATATCCTAGAGGGTATTTATTGCTTTTGTGGAGTTTTATGTGTGCTAAGTTGGACAACAAAAACCTCCTAATCAAATCCTTAAAACAACATCTACAAAGAGGCAGCCAATCACTTCCTAATGGGCATTTTTAGTGGGAAGAAATATCAAACTTGTTAGCCTATAGGAACCTCAAAATTCTTCATGGTATGAGAGCCTAAGGGCACATGAGTTGGTTGATATAGTGGCAAACAATTGGCAGATTTTTCACTTGTTTGGAAGCTTCATTTTCACACTTGAGTTTTGTGTGTTGGAGGCATATTTTTACTTCACCTCACAACAATTAGCATTAGTATTGTTTAGTCAGAGTAGAATCATAAGGCAGCCATGGTAGTGGCAGGTTTGAGGGTGGAGGATAGGCTTGCGAGGGTAGGCAACTGGTCTTCGTGGAAGGCCAGGATAGTCTTGATTCTGGAGGAGGGAGAGATATGGGACATTGTGGAGAATCCCACAATACCTCGCACATATGTTGTACTTTTGGTTGAGTTCCGGAAGAGGAACATCATGGCCAAGAGGATTATCCTTGATGCGGTCAAGGACCATGTCATACCTCATGTTTCGTGTAAGGACTTCGCTTTTCAGACGTGGCAGTCCTTTTGTGGTGTTTACCAGATCCCTAACCAGGATCGGAAGATGGTGCTCCAGGAGAAGTTAAGGGACACCAAGATGATGAAGACGGATTCAATTACTTCATTCCTCATGATATTTTCTCATATTCATGATGAGTTGGCAGCGGTTGACGAGATAGTAGATCCCTGAGAGTTGGTGAGGACAACCTTAAATGGATTTTCCAAATCTTGGGAGAGTTTTTTACGAGGCATCGTGGCTAGAGAGCATATGCCTAGTTGGGAGAGGCTCTGGGATGAATTTGTGCAGGAGGAGCTTAGAGTTGGCTCCGGATCTTCTAGTCAGCAGCAGGGTAAGGATGGTGATGAGGGTGATCTTGCTCTTTTGGAAAAGGGCAAGAAGACCACCAAGTAGGGTCCCAAGGGAGGGACCAAACAACAACAACAAAGAGGAGGTGAACAACAAAGGGATATGAACAAAGTGATATGCTTTGCTTGTAACCCGATGGGGCACTATGCTAGAAAGTGTCCCAATAGGAAGAAGAAGAAGCAAGGTGGTACTTCAACGACAAAGAGGAGGACGAGTTTGCCTCCCAGTTTGAGAGGGAGTGTTCCTTGATAGTTTGTTGTTCGACAGTTGAGCCACCATCCAACGTCTTGTACATTGACAGTGGAGCATCGAGTCACATGTCAAGTGTGAGAGAGCACTTCACTGATCTCATAAATACAGAGATCAAGTTGGAGATAGTGCTTGGAGACGACACCATAGTCAGGGTGGTTGGGCGTAGCACAACTTCCTTTGACAGGGAGTTGATGTCACCCTTGGTGTTTAGGGATGTATTGATGTCTCGGGGTTGAAGAATAATCTCATTTTAGTTTCCTCCATCTAGGATAGGGGGTTTGCGGTGTCCTTCAGAGGGATAGATCTCCTCGTTCACCCTAAGGGGTCCAATGTCACTTATGGCCGAGTGATTGGGACACGAGAAGTGAACCTATATAGATTTATTTTTCATCCTTTGTATGCTCAGTCTTAGTTTATTCTTGGTGTTTTGGTATTAGTCTTGGCATTGTATTGGCAATCTATTATTGAGGAAGTTTTGTTGGGTTTTCTCCCCCATGAGGGTTTCCCAGGATAAAATGTTGTGTACCTTGTGATTGTGTTTCTTTCAGTGATCCTCTTTGTGTTGTTGTTTTGGAAATGCATTGAATGCTCATGTAATTTGGAAATAACCTAATAACAACAGTAAAAACTTAACATGGTATCAGAGCTTGACTGAATAGAGCATCTTTCACTAGGTATCTAAACGTCACTGTTGGCGTACAAGAAAATTAGAGATTTTTACTGAATAGGAATTTTTGACCAAAAACTATCTTGGGAAGTGCACCCTGCCCTAGCACATCTTTTGGCAGCTTGAGCGAACTTTTTCAGAGGCCAGTTTCTCCTGAAAGTCAAACCCTAGTTTTCACTGGTATTAGAAAACTAGAACCGGTACCAGAAGTACCAGTCCATAATTGTGCAGATAAAGTTTCAAGGGGAAAAACTTGAAATTTTATGAAACAGTCAGCTCCAGCAAACTCGCCTCAGTCCAGTGCATCTCCTGGTAAGCTCAGTTTCAATTTTTGAGCATTTTCATTTTCTGGTCATTTTCTTAGCTCCAAGTCAAGATGTCTGCAAGCACCAAGCTTGTTGATAAGTTAGAAGGTATGGAAAATTTATGTGCCTGGAAGTACAGAATTGGACTCATTCTTCAAGAGAATGACCTTGCAACATTCATAAAAGAAAATGTACCGGAACCCAAAGAAGATGCAACCAAAGAGAAGTACAAGAAGAAATATCATAAGGGTCAAAGAAAGGGAAAATATTTCTCCTCTTATCAATGTTATCATTGTGATAAGATGGACACATTGATAAGAACTGTCTCGCCAAAAGGGAAGAATACAAGAGGAGAAATAACAAAAGACATGATGCCCATGCAGCTGAATATGATGAGCCACCCAAGAAGTTAACTAAACAAGAGATTGAAGAATATGTCTTGTTTTCCGCTCTCTCAAGATCTGTGACACCTGGAGAGGATACTTGGCTCATAAATAGTGGTGCCTCTAAGAACATGACAGGTCAGAAAGACACTCGCTCTAACCTTGTAGAAAAGGACTTTCCCCAGAAAGTTTCACTTGGAGATGATTATCAGTACTTTATCAAAGGAATGGGAGAATCCACTTACAAACTTGATTCAAGAACTCCAATGAGAATTAAGGATTTACTCTATGTACCAGGTTTCACAAAGAACTTACTTTCTATTTCAGCCCTAGATAAGAAAGGTTTCAGGGTTGCATTCATAGATGGTGAAGTTCTTATATGGTCTAAAGGAAAAACTATAGAAGGTGCAATTGTTATTGGAACAGAAGAAGGTAGTTTGTACAAGTTAAAAGGTCACTCAGATGTATCATTGACTCACTCTACTAAAAGTCCTTGTGAAATCTCACATAAAATACTAGCTCACATCAACTACAAAGCCTTACCATATGTAAGTAAGGTAGTTACATGTTTACTAGAATTAAAGGTTGATCATGAAAGTGACAGTAAAATAGAAGGAATCTTGGAACTTGTCCACTTAGATGTATGCGGTCCAATGCCATCAACCTCTCTAAGCGGGTATGTATACTATGTATCGTTTATTGATGATTACTCTTGTAAGACTTAGGTTTATTTCTTGAAGTCAAAAGATGAAGTACTTGGAAAGTTCAAGGAATTCAAAGCCTTGGTAGAAAACCTTTTCGAAAGGAAAATCAATATACTCAGGTCAGACAATGGAGGAGAGTACACTTCAAATGAATTTGGAAGCTTTTGCAGAGATGCTAGGATTAAGAGGGAGCTCACCACTCCCTATAATCCTCAACAAAATGGTGTAGTAAAAAGAAAGAACAAAACAATTATGGAAACAATAAAGACTATGATTCACGATCAAGATCTTCCAATGCACTTATGGGCTGAAGCAACAAGAACAACAGTTTATGTTCGAAACAGATTATCCCATAGTACACTTGGATTCAAAACTTCCGAAGAAATGTTCACCAAAAAGAAGCCATAAGTAATCCATCTCAAAATATTTGGTTGTCCAGTATTTGTACAAATTCCAAAAGAAAAGAGAACTAAGTTGGATCCTTCAGGAAAGAAGAGAATATTTGTTGGATACTGTGAGGCCTCTAAGGCCTTTAGAATCTACATACTAGGTTACCATCATATTGATATCAGCAGAGATGTAACATTTGATGAATATGAAACACTCAAAAGATCAAGGAAATGTCAGCTTGAAGAAGCATATGAAGAGGAACCTGTAGCTCCTAGAGTTGTAGAACCCGTGAAGGAAGTTACAGTTACCCCTGATGATGAGATTCCAGAAGATCATGATATGATAGAATCTCAAGAACCTCCCCGTATGACAATATCTCACAAGAGAAATCCAGCTTGGGAAAGATAAATTATTCAAGATGAAGATAAGTATGGTGCCCAAAAAAGAACCATGAGACAAAGCAAGAAACTTAATCCATTCTCCAGCTATATGGCCTGTTATCCCTGATTTTTAGGGATGACCAGGAGATCATGTCTCAAGGCCCACAGGTCCTAGACATGGAGTACCGAGAGCAGGATTGACCTGAGCATGGCCCTGGAGGGCCCATCCTTTTCTTCTTCCATCAGCTTTATCTTGTCAGCAGCAACAACATCCATCACCATCGGCTTGGCCTTGTATCAGATGAGGTTCTTGCTCCATGAGGTAATTGGTCCAGGTATCATGGTATGTGTCACTTTTGATCATTGAAACCTTCAAATATATGCATCTGATTCCTTTTATCTCTAACAATTGCTTGGATCTTACATTAGCCCACTTGATCATGCTCTGGGGGATTGACAGGGTATCCTAGCAAGCTTGTGCCCATAGGTCTTGGTTTGCCTCTGGGGGATTTCTGAAAAACCATTGTCCGCTCCCATCATAGCACCACTATTTCATCTTATCTCCCACTCACTTGTCCCATTCCCCTTGTCCAGGCATTGGGTTGACCTGTTTGTAGGATTGTACCTTATCTCGTGGGAAGAAGGGGTTAAAGGCCCAGAAGGTAAAAGCAGCTGGTAAAAGATAAAAGCCTAGAAACAAAACGTTGAGATGCNAAGCCTAGAAACAAAACGTCGAGATGCTTCACCCACAGAACCTCGAGAAGGCAATAAAAAGCCTCTCAGTAAGAAACAAGAGGGACCGAGAAAATATAAACAAGACCTAGTCAAGAGGATAAGGGGTCTCATCACGAGCCAACCTATTAGGTTCATGGGTACCTAACAGTATGACATTGCCACCATCTGGTTACCACGCCAGGGCAGTGACCTTTGGTTGCATGGCCAAGGGAAAGGGGGTCTCATCACGAGCTAGCCTTCTCATCTCTGTGAAAGTACTTGTGGGTAACATTGTCAGCTCTGGTCACCATGCCAAGGCAGTGTCCTATGGTTAGCCCTTGAATAAAAAGAAAAAGAAGAAGAAAAAGGAAATAAAGGAAAAGAATAAAGGCAAGAATGGGCTCGGAAAAATTGCATCCATGACAGGTACAGCTCGCCTTCTACAAAGGCACCCATAGATAACATCATGCATCCCTGGCTTTCACTTCGCCCACATGTCTAGACATCCCCTAGCCACATCACCTCACTTACATGGCTTGGATGAAACCTTCCTGGAAACTTCCCCTTTCTTGTGGATACTATCCCAATAGGACGTCTTGTCTTTTTCTCCGGTCTTGTATTGTAGGTTTTTGTAATGTCTTTGAGCTACTGATTGATGTATTAGGGTCTTATGCATATCTTTGATAATATTGATGATGAAACGTGATTAACATTGCTATGATCCCGGTGACTGATGAGCCCATGAAGGGCGTAGCCTTTGATGTGCAGGATCATGCCCGACGGACAGGTACCATTTGGATCGGTACACATGGGGAGATGATCAGTTTGAACCTCCATGGGGCTGAAGAGCCCACCAGATGGATGTTGAGACCCCATCAGGGGGCAGAGATAGGACAGTGGTTGATTAGGGTCTTGCACGGGAGAAGAAGAGGACGTTCCATTAGAGGCACTTTGGCGGAGCCCGGCCTAGGGGGAATGACCCCTTTTCAGTGGAACGTTAGCCTTGGAAGGCTCAAGATGCCCCCATTCTCACCATGACGTCATCTAGCTTCATGGACATTCATGGAGGCAGACTAGGCAGCAGTGGCACGTGTGGCATGTTGGAGAGGCCCCTAGGGGTTAACGTTTTTCTCCTGGATGTCTCATCTGCCCTAAAAGGGGCTAGCGCCTCCCTTGAAGGGGATTTTGCCTTTTTATTAGCTCATTTAGGGTTTTAATTTGACAATTTAATGTAAAAAACAGTATTATGGCCTTGTCAGCCTTTTTATGACCTAAAAGTTAATTAAGGTCATTGATATAGTATATATTGAGGAGTTTTAGCCTCATTTTAAACATAACACATCACTCACTCATTAGTGAGGTCTGATTTTAGCGCCCTACTTGGGTATTCTTGCTGGTTTAGTGAGGCGCACTTGTTGAAGGAAGGCATTTCTTGGCATTTTATGGTTTTTTCTCTTGAAGGAAGGTGTTACAACTTGGGTTTGCATGATTATTTCTTGATGAATTGTAAGTATTTTTCTGCAAAACTTCTTGATTGAATGGTTGTAGTCTTATTTTCTTACATGTACTTATAATTTGCTGAATCAAAACCCTAGGTGACAAGCACACAAGTAGGTCCTTGTCTTATGTCCCCTAAAAGAGAAATTTTCAGCCATTGAAGAAGGAAGGAAGAGCCTAGCCATAGCTACACTCTCATTTCTTCTTCTCCCTAAGCTAGTCGTACTTTCCAGAGGTCAAGAAGGAGGAGATGTCCCAGGCCTAGGTTATCTACACCTAGGGTTGTCCTTCTTCTAGGGTTTAGTGATAGAGCCTTGTTGTAGCAACACTCTCCCTCACTGCACTCTCTTGACTTGATTTATCTTTCATGCTAGCCATTTTTGCCAAGTTAACCTAAGGAAGGAGGAGAGAGCACGAGGCCTTGCTTTAGCAACACCAGAGTGAGCCTCTCTCCCCTAGGGTTTTGATTCTGAAGCCCTGCCATAGTAGCACTTCAGAACTCTTCCCTCTAGTCCTTTGCCATCCTCCTTCAACGCTTGCGTCCTCTATTAAATTGACTCCATAAGCCTGAAGGCACTGATCTTAGACCTCCATCGTTGAAGTGAAAGTGATCAAACAAACTCTCAAACTCTTTTCTAAATTGAAACCCTAACTAACTGCTAACCCTAAGTTGTTGACGTCACACCTAGAATATTTCATCTTTATGCAACGACGTCTTGTTTTAAGAGCAATTGAATGATGATTTAGGCATTAATTGATGATGTGTTGATTTGTTACATTGAATGCTAGGTCATTTCAGTAGTTATTGAGGAAGTGATATTATTTGCATTGTTATATTGATAAACATTGACTTCGTCAATATTTATTGCCATAATTGCTTATATCAGATAGTCTTATGAAGTACTAACCCATTGAATCGTAACTTGCATATATTGGTTTGTTGTTGCTTTGTTTCAGGCAAGTGTTCTTCTTTGGGCCTTCACTTCATTATTGGTTGTTTAGCCGGGACTATCTGTTTTGGTGGTGACCTGTGAAGGGGGAACTTTATTTTTGACTTTTAAAACTTTTGCCTCTTCAAAACTCCAGGTTACCGGGGACGTCTCCCCTGGGCCTAACCTCCCTAAAGAGAAAGAACCTCCCCATCGTGGTGACATTGGGTGGGATAGGTTCCTGTTACGCCAGTTTGGCCTTCTATCTTATAGCCATTTGACCTAG
>JASDQU010237298.1:4297-16794 GCA_032191745.1 Picea mariana | reverse complement strand
CTGGAGAGAATGAATCCACCCTAAGGAATGACTGTCCGGACCATTTCCCATGTTAACCACAAGAGGAAATGACTGGCCTGCACCAACCTCCAAAACGGACCATTCCTCATGTTAACCACATTGAGAAATCGCTGTCCGGCGAGGCGGGGCAATCTTCTTGAGTAACCCTCAAGAAGAGAGACTGCCCTAGACCACTCCCCATGTTAACCACAATGGGAAGTCGCTGTCTATGGTACATCAACAATCTGGACCTTTTTTCGAATTGGAAAATGTCTGTCCGTCAGAAATCTCAATCCACTTTCCGAACTGGAAAGAATCTGCTCATCCTAGACCTTTTTTGAATTGAAAAATGACTGTCCATCAATCAATAATACATTAGTGCTCCCTCCCAACCTGGGAGTCATCTCTTCCTTTTTCAATAAGGAAGTCGTCTCCACGAGCTTCAACTTGAGTACACAAACTCTTTCATCTTGGACAGAAGATTTACCAAAAATGTCTACTTATCTGCTCATCTGTGGAGATATGTATTGGAGAACCACTTTCTCCTTTCTGGACTTCATCACAGATAATGTAATGCTTGATTTCAGATGTACTTCGGTCTGGAATACTGGTTTTCTCTGAAGGCTTAATGTAGCTCTGATCAATAAAGTTTATCATTGTTGGAAAAACTGGAGCATATCCATGTGGCACTTCTTCTGTCATCATGAGATTTGATCTTTTGAGTAATCATCTTGATACAATAGCTCTGTTATAGAAAATCTTCACCACGCTTCTGCTATGCATTGGAGGTTCTCCACCAAGTTATCCTCTTCTATCTACATACAAGGGTCTCTTTTTGGTATGCTTCAAAGTCTTGAGGTTGCTCTTGATACGCTCTTTGTTCAATTGCTCTGGAGAACAGTCTTTGCATTCATCTGATGTAGAACTCCAACCCATGGATATTGCCGATGATATAAAGACTCATGTAGAGGTATGTCTGATTTATTGGAACAAGTAATCATCATAGTCTTCTCCCTCCATTTGGGAGAACCTCTAGTTCTGGATCTTGCAATGCTTGCATATATATACGCTGTTCTTCATCACAACTTTCAGTTCCTCTACTTGATTGCTTTTATTGAGTTCATATTAGGTTGGTGATCTTGTGATTCTTAGTACAATGACTGGTTGTTTCGGCTTCTCTTTCTTTCTTGGAATCTTCATGTTCTTCCTCATGTTTTTCTTTAGGTCTTGGGTCCATGGAGTTTCTTGTAGATTCCATGCCCTAAAGATTCCACTTCTTTCTTTCATCATAGGATCACGGACATGGATGGACAACCAGGGATACTTTAAGGCTTCTCTTTGAAGAAGACTTCTTCTAATGTCGAACTGAACACATACTGCCTTTCATGGCTGCTACCATGGATATATACTTCATCATCTTCAATGGATCATAGGATTAGCTCCCTCCTAATCCTTGCTTCATGTATGAGTGCATGTAATCGACTCCCTCCGTCTAACAGAGTCCACGCTTCCGTCTGCATCCTTATTGTCTTCTGCAATATATAATCGTCTCCCTCCGTCTAACACAGTCCACGCTTCCGTCTTATTGTCTTCTGCAAAACATTGTAAGTCTTTCTCCAATTTCCTCTTGATTGCTGACTTCTTTCTGTCTTTGCTTCTTCTAAGTCTCTTCAGGATTGATTCTGTTTTCGACTTATCTTGTAATAGCTTCCACATGATTTGTTTGATGTATTTCATCCTTTCATGTGTATTATCTGACTTGTATAATGATAGCAATCCTTATCTTGTTGTTCTTCCACAAGTATAGTTCTTCTTGGAACATATTATCTTCTAAGAGATAGATATACAAGATATGCAAACAAGATATGTACAAGAACCAAGAAGAGTATTGTTACCTTCAGAAGAAGAAGTCTCTTTCATCCTGCTTAGTCTTCTTTGTAGGTTCCTTTTCTTCGATAACTGATGCTTCGTGTTTCTCCTTCCTTTTCTTTAGCTCGGGACAATGATTCTTGTAGGGACCATACTTTCAACAGTTGAAGCATTGTATTTCTGAAATATCTTTCTCTTGATTTGTCTTCCTCCTTGAACCAAACTTCCTTTTGTTCTTGAAATTATTGAATCTTGCTGTGAAGGCTTGATCATTGTACTTCTTTTGGGGTTTCTCATTTGCACTGATCCTGGATTCTTCTTGAGCACAACAAGTCCAAAGTTCTTCAAATGTAGGATACTCCTTTCTTGTGTTCATGCTTGCAGCAAATGCATCCCACGTCTTGGGAAGACCATTGAGTACTCTGTTTACCAATTCCTTCTCTGAAATGATCTCTTCAATGGCTTGTAGTTGATCTCTTAACTGGGAGATCCTCACAAAGTATGATGTTATGCTATCATCATCATTCATCTTCATGTCACAAAGCTCATTCTTTAGACTCATTATTTGTCCAATGTTTTTGACTGAGAAGAGGTTTGTTAGGGCATTGTACATCTTCTTCGATGAGTCAAGATGGGAGATGTAGGGTATCAAGTGGTCTTTTAAGAGTCCATTATGATACTCATGGCATTGATGTCACCGTCTTTGAACTTTTACATAACTAAAATGTTCTGCGGTTCTTTTTCTTTTCCTTCTTCAAACTCTGGTTTCACGATCTTTCCTTTCATGATATCCAACACTTTATTCTTGGCAAGGATGAGGTCAATCCTTGTCTTCCACACTTTGAAGTTAGAAGCTCCATCTAACTTGTTTTCTGACTTCATAGAGTAAGTCATGGTTGCTTTGACTTAGTCAATCCTATATTTGACCAGAAACTCAACATTGACATTTTGGCTTGCTGAGAGTATCAGGAGATGCGCTAGGCTAGGGCGCACTGATCTATTCGAAAATTAGGTCAATCCCTTCATTTAAGGTGCCTCAACGAGAGGATTAGGGTTTTTGCAACTGCACCTGCTAGTAACGCTAGCGACAGTGCTATGGTGACTGCTCCTACTAGAAACCCTAGCGACAGTTCTTCAACGAGCTTAATATCCTTACGACCATGTTTCCTTCCAGCGGTTAGACTGAATGAAGGAGGTGTGGGCCCATAACCTGTTAGAATATAATGGATGTGCTCATTTTACCATTGACAATATCGGTATTGTTACCCAACCATAGGCCGAAGCCACCCTCTGAGAACCTTAACCTTGATAGAGAATCACTTCAGAAGCAAACCCTAGGCTAGATAGCCAAACAAAGGGTACCGCTCCTTTCCCCAAGGATAGCGCACCAACAAGAGCTGATCAGATAGTCCAAACCCTAACCAAGAGATAGTCCAAGCCAAACGTGATCTGCTAGCTGTAACAGCTGCAATGGCAGCTCTCCTCCAAACCTGCGCACAAAACTGGGGAATGTAGTGCGCACAAGTGCTGCTCTGCAATTCTGAGACTGCTTGCCAAAATGAAGACTGGCCTCTTGTATTTATAGTAATTCTGGCTAACTGCCTGGGCCGACTTCTCATTCTGGGTATTTGTCTGTTTAGTATATATTATTTCTTCTGGCTGACTTCTTCTCTTGGAGGCTAATAACCTAATACAAGTTATCTTCTTGAGCCAACATGTCTTCTAGGGTTATTAGCCAACTCATTAGGGTTTCTTCTTGCTTCCCGGAGTATTCTATTCTCGTCATGTTTACATGTGGAGGTAAATACCTCCCGCAACTACCATAATATCAACACAAACATCCTGAAAGAATTAATGGTAATGTTAAAAATTTAAGTAAAAGGATGAAAACGAAAGATAAAGGAGAGTGCCACTTTTACTTGGTAGATTACTAGCCTCTTTCTGTTTGCAAAATGACAAAAAAAACTAATTTGGCTCTGACTCGCCTCTTGCTCATTTGCTCTCCAAACCCCACATTCTTTTTGCAAAATGACACTTTAAAACCCCCAAAATGGCCTTTAATTCATGATCGTCTGTGGCTTGGTGATATTTTTCATTGACTCGCGGTACTATCGCGCTATTTTCAAAATTATTGTGGTATTATCGCAGGAGGAAAATATCATGATATTTTCGGGCGATAATATAACTCACCCTAAAAACAACGATAATATTGCGATGTTGGCGATATTATCACGATGTTGGTAACACTGGATGAAATCCTAGAACTTATTAATCATCATGGCCCTCATTTTGTGCCATTATTGTTTTTGATGGATGGACAAATGTATCATGCCAACCACCCATCGATTTCATGGCGCCTTCATAGAATGGACCACTCTTCTTGAAAGTGACAAATTCTCTTGGAAAATACAAGGATGCGTAATATATGGGTGAGTTGTACATTAAAATCATAGAAAATGTCGATGTTGATTCTTGTGTGCAAATTATCATAGATAATGCCCCTATTTGCGAAGGCTCCTAGCATGATTGTGGAAATTAAATATGCGTAGATATTTTGGATATCTTGGGGCCATGGTTATTTTAATGTCTTGGTCTTTTTGGAGAATGACAGATCAATCTACTTCAAAAAAAGTCAAGGATACAATGTTAAATGATGGTTGGTGGGAGAGGGTAAATATTACCATTAAGATCATGGACCTTATCATTTCTTTGATGCGGTTTGTAGACATGGACCAACCCGTCTATGAGATGTTTATGAGGGTTGTGATTCCATGATTGAGTCCGTGAAGACCGTTATTGTATAAATTGAGTGCCCCGAGTATAGGACATTAGTAGTGATCTTGTTCACCACCATACATGAAATTGTTATCACTAGGTGGGATACATGAAATTCTTATCACTAGGTGGGATAAGAATTGCACAACTTTACATTGCTCGACTCACTTGTTGAATCTCAAGTATTGTAGTAATGGCAAACTCAATGGTGGGCCTTCAAGCAGATCCCCTCCTCACATGGACGAAGATATTTCATAGGGGAGGAAGTGTTTAGAAGGATATATTAGGATAGAGCATCCCTTGATGAGGTGGAGGAGGGCTTCATAGAATTTTCCACTAGCACTCAGAGATTTGGAGGCTATGATGTGCTCAGAGATAGGGGGTTAAGAAACCCCATGTTTAGTGGGCAACTCATGGGACAACGTACCCTATTCTACAACAATTAGCCATGAGGCTTCTCTGTTAGGCTATTTCATCCTCTTGTTGCAAGAGGAATTGGAGCACATACATGAATTTTGATAGTTTGAAGAAGAACAAGCTTTGATAACATCTATTGACTTAATGAGAAAATTGTAGTTTATGGTTCTAACTTCTGAACTTCTAGTTTATGACATGTGTATTGAATATTCTAATTTCTTGTGTGTTTGATCATCATATATGTAGTAAGTTGTAACTAGTTTCTAATTTAAAAAAAAATTGGATATATATATATATATATATATATATATATATATATATAAAATGTGTTCCCATGTCCTGTTTATGGGGTCGATGTGTCTTGTGTTGGATGCTTGTATCCACATGTCTTCTGTGTCCCATGTCCCAATGTCATGTGACTTAGGTTTGTAGGAATCAAAGGAATGCAATGATTAACGCTGATGTATAGAGAATAATATTCACATAGCCATGTTAGAATTGGAGTTAGAGAGGAAAGGGTTTGGTAGATTCAGAGGTGCACCAAATCTAACAGGGGACCCACAAAGAGGGGCCCAATTTAATTTACCCCTTTCATGATTTAGATGACTTAGTATAAATTATATTTTTCCTATAGTCATAAGACATTCGATCTGAGCCCTCCATTCACATCTAATCTCAGCCATTGAGATGACTGGTGGGCCCAAATCGAATTGCCGAGGAAGAAATAGGGTTTTGGGCTCATTTGTGCATAAGTCGACTTGGTGAGGAAGCAGTTACGACAGTGAGAGTAGGTTTCAGCAATAGAGGGACTTCAACAGTAGAGGAAGAGGCCGTACGACCTCCATTTCTACTCAGCCAGCTGCACCTCAAAACCCAACAATAAAGCCAGCCCGATCTGGGCTGTACCACAAGGCCGTACAATGTGCCCAGCAGCTAGGCCGYGCGACCTRGGCYRTACAAGCCATACRAYGCACCCAACAGCCAAGTCATGAGGAGTTGGAGGAGGTGTGGGGGCTGTGGGGTTGCTGAAGGCAGAGATTTTTCCTCAGGAACATTTTATGACAACAGATGTAAAATTTCTGAAGATACCCTTTGCTGAAATAGAAGAAATCACCAAGCAGAAGATTGATTTTCTCAGTTGGGTTTTATTGGGGTCATTTGACCAAAAATCTTTGAGTATTTTTTCTGTGTGAATGCTCGTGTCTTTAAGAGTTTATTTTCCGTTGCATTTTAGTGTTAAGAAAAATCAACATGTTCAATTTTTAATTTACAGTTCAGTTCAGTTCTTTGTTTAATTAAAAATATGCAACTGGGTTTTGATTTTTTAAGAGAATTAACATGGTATTCGAGCTTAGCCTCCGATTGAAGACCAACATTCTTTGTTTCAGCCTTCAGGAACAGGTTTTGCAGCCACCAAGAGCTCGACCCAGTTGGTGCGCTAGGGTCTTCGGTAAGGCGAGCTAGGGCCTAAGTCTTTGAAAAACATAATGGTGTATGTGGGATTGATATTCAAGGACCGTCTTGATGGGGTGTCCAATTTCTGCTCTTGGAGAGAAAGAATAAGAGTTGTCTTTGAGGAGCAGGGAGTTTGGGAATTTGTGGACAACCCACCAGTCACTCCAGCAGATCCTCAGCAGTTGGCCCAACACAACAAGAAGGACGGTAAGGCCAAAATGATTATCCTTGCGGGAGTCAAGGACCACATTGTACCTCATCTTGTAGGCAAAAAGACAACAAAGGAGATGTGGACAACCATCATAGGCTTGTACCACGGTATGAGTGAAGCAAGGAAGCTTGTGCTCAGAGACAAGCTAAGAAATATCAAGATGGCGAAGTCTGAACCAATTGTTTCCTATCTCACCGGATTTACTCAAGTCAAGGACGAGCTTGCAGGGGTGGGGGAAACAAACCCAGACAATGATATGGTCAGTTTTGCACTATTGGGGTTTCCCAAGTCATGGGAAAACTTCATAGATGCAGTCAGTGGCAGAGAAAAGCTCCTAGATTGGGAGCGGCTATGGAGTTACTGTGTGTAGAAGGAGATTAGAAAGCATACTAGATCTGGGTCTCATGTAAAACAAGAAGCTGATGAAGAAAATTTCTCCCTAGCTGGTAAAGGGGGCAAAACCAAGGGAAAGAAGGGCTCAAGAGGGGCCGAGTCCAGCTCAAGAGGACAAAGAAAACCCAAGAAAGACCTCAACAAAGTGAAGTGTTTTCAGTGCCATCAGTTTGGGCACTATGCCACTAAGTGCCCTCAGTGCAAGAAGGGGTCCAACAAAGGCCAGGTTGCAGCTTCAACAGAAATAGAGGAGTTCTCATCTCGTTTTGAGGAGGACTTCTCACTTATTGTGTGTATGGCCAGCTCTGTGACCAGTAGCACTTGGTATATTGACAATGGGGCTTCTTGCCATATGACGGGGAACATAAATTATTTCAGCCAACTAATAGAAAAGGACATGCAATTCAATATTGAGATGGGAGATGATGGCAAATATCGAGGCAAAGGTATAGGTGTTGTCAAGTTTGAGAGGGAGTCTAGAAAACCTCTCTATCTCAGAGATGTTCTCTACGTTCTAGGGTTGAACAAAAATCTGGTGTCAATTTCAGTACTTGAAGGCCTGGGTTATGAGGTGTTTTTCCGCAGAAGGAAGGTTCTCTTGAAGCCTCCCAACTCCAGGACAACAGTGCAGATTGGAGTTCGGGAGAAAACCCTCTACAATTTACAGTTTGGGGCTGCTGCAACTCTGAACAACAAAAAGGACAACCAGCAAGGCTGTGAGCTAGCAGAGTTGTGGCATAGGCGCATGGATCATTTACACCATGAAGCGCTGGAGATTTTAGGGGAGATAGCCACAGGACTACCACCATGCAGCGTGGGTCATCATGAGGTGTCCAAGGGCTGCACCCTTGGCAAGTATGCCAAGACTTCTTATCCCAATAGAGATGACAGAGGCAATGACATATTGGAGTTGATTCACTCGGACGTTTGTGGACCATTCTCTTCTCCATCCCTTCGTGGATTTAGGTATTATGTTATTTTTATTGATGACCATTCTCGTAAACCTTGGATATTTTTCATGAAAAACAAAGATGAAGTGTTGTCCAGGTTTGTAGAGTTCAAGGCCTTAGGTGAGAATCAGACCAGCAAGAAGATAAAGGCCTTGAGGTCAAATAACGGAGGGGAGTACATATCCAACACCTTCAGGGACTTGTGTGCCAAGGAGGGAATCAAGAGAGAGCTCACGACACCACATAATCCTTAGCAGAATAGGGTGGCTGAGTGCAAAAACCGCAACATAGTGGGTGCTGCTAAGCCCATATTTCTCTGGGCAGAGGCATGCAACATTGTAGTTTTCTTTCAGAACATGAGTTCGCATAAGGTGCTAGGCAGGGCTACATCGGAGGAGGCCTTCATAGGCAAGAAGCTTGATGGTTCTCATTTCAAAATCCTTGGCAGTTTGGTCTACTGTCATGTACCTTCGGAGAGTAGGAAGAAGTTGGAGCCCACGACAATGAAGGGCATATTTATAGGCTACAGTGAGACAAGCAAGGCATACATGGTGTATGTGTCGGCACTGAGGAGGACAGTGATCAGGCGTGATGTCAGGTTTGAGAAGGGTAGGGCCCTCAGGAAGTCCTTGGAGCGCAGACAACAACAGAGGATGAGCAACATGCTCCCAAGCCAACCGCTCAGACACCTACTCAACCAGTAGTGAGACAGGCTGAGCAACATGATGAGGAGATGATTGAGGAGGAGAGAGAGGAGCATGTGGAGCCCACACAACCAGTGACTCCCAGTTCAGGTAAAAGACGAGCCAAGTTGGTAGATCAGTTGATCAGAGAGGCTCAAGAGAGAGTTGAGCCTCCCACCTCTACATTCAGGCAAAGCAGACCTCCACAAAGGTATACAAGTTGTTTGGAACTTATGACAGAGTTGATAGACTCAGAGCCTTCTTCTTATAAGGAGGCAACTTCTCAGCAGGTTTGGCGAGATGCCATGGCAGAGGAGTATTCGTCTATCATGCGCAATGACGTGTGGGAGATAGCGCCCAAACCAGAGGGCAAATCTATGGTTGGATCACGTTGGGTTTATAAGATCAAGCATGGGGCTGATGGGAGTGTGGAGAAATGCAAGGCTAGATTTGTGGCCAAGGGGTTCTCACAAGTCGAAGGGATCAATTATGATGAGACATTTGCACCTGCTGCGTGGTATTCGTCTGTCAAAGTGATATTGGCTATCTCAGCATAGATGGGGTGGAAAGTCCAACAGATGGACGTTAAAACTGCCTTCCTTAACAGAGTGGTTGAGGAAGAGATTTGTGTGGAGGAGCCTGATGGGTTTGAGACTTTCAGCAGAGACACACGTTTGTAGGCTGAAGAGAGCTCTTTATGGGCTCAAGCAGGCACCGGGGGCTTGGTATGCCCGCATTGACAACTACCTTCTCGGATTGGGCTCTACCAAGAGTGAAGCAGATCCAAACCTCTACTACATTGTGGTTGAGGGGCAACCGCTCATTCTTGTGCTCTATGTAGATGATTTGATACTGACAAGAGCAGATAACTTGATTCAGGACTGCAAAGAAGACCTTGCACGTGAGTTTGAGATGAAGGATTTAGGGTTGATGCACTATTTCCTTGGATTGGAGGTTTGGCAGGGTGATGGTGAGACCTTGGGACAGGGCAGATATGCAAAGCAGATTCTCAGGAGATTTCACATGCAGGATTGTAGGGCCATGGCCACTTCTCTAGTCACCAACTAGAAGAAGGTGGACTCTAGTAGAGTAGAGAGTGTCGATGCCACATTGTACATGCAGCTTATAGGGTCGCTGATGTATCTCACTAACACACGACCCGACATATGTTTTGCAGTCAACCAGTTAAGTTAGTTTATGGTAGAGATGACCGGGCTATATTGGGTTGCTGCTAAACATGTGTTGCGATATCTTCGATGCACAACAGATTATGGATTGTGGTACAAGCAGGTTGATTGTGTGAGGCTTCAGTGCTTCATTGATGCTGATTGGGCAGGGGGTTCTATTGATCAGAAAAGCACTTCAGGGTGTGCTTTCAGTGTTGGGTCCACCGTTGTTTCCTGGTTTAGCAGGAAGCAAAGATCAGTTGCACCGAGTTCAACTGAGGCCGAGTATGTGGCTGCCAACTTGGCTACTTGCGAGGCTATTTGGTTGATAAAGCTACTTGTGGGACTTTTTGGTCAGGGATTGGAGCCCATAGTCCTACACTGTGACAATCAGAGCTGCATTAAGATCTCTGAAAATCCAGTGTTTCATGACCTCTCCAAACACATTGAGATCAGGTACCATCACATCAGAGACTGTGTTTAGTGGGGAAAAATAAAACTCCAGTACTTATCAACAGGAGAGCAAACAATAGATATTTTGACCAAGGCATTGCCAAGGTCAAGCTTTGTCTACTTCAGAGATAAGCTTAAATTCCTTCGAATGTATTATTTTGTTTTCTTCCCTTAGTTAATAAAACCGGTGTTTGAGATTTTTTCTTCAAAACTTCTTGTTCTAGCACATGTATGCATAAATTCTTTTTTTTTTTGGATAAATTTCTAGTGTTAGTATATAAGAACTAGCAGTTTACGGAATATAGTGTAAGCTCTATGATGATTTCTTGAACTATTATATCTTACACTCAATAAATTCAAAAATTTGATTATTTTAACAAAACAAAAACATTCAATATTGAGTTACTTATATTGTGGAAGCACCGGAGTATGCAAATGTTGATTTTGTTAAATATAACTAGTTGTACATAAAAATTACTACTAAAAATCATTTGAAATTAGTCCAATGAGGTATGATATGCTCAATTATGTTGAAAATTGAGAAAGTTAAAATTTAGGATACCAAAATATTTGAATTGAGAAAGTTAAAATTTAGGATACCAAAATATTTGAATTGAGAAAGTTAAAATTTAGGATACCAAAAATGGCCCAACTTTGATAGTTAGAATATGACCTTTGTGTCTTCTTTAGATTATTATGCCTATATGGGTTTGAATTTGGACTTGAAACTTATTCCATTGAAAAGTATAGATTATTTCAATCATTTTGATATGTCGAACGACCCAATTCGATTAAAAATGACAAAGCTATTGCCTATTGAACTTGCCCTTTTGTTTTTTGGAAAATTGCAAGACTTGCAAGAAACGTTGTGGGGTTGAAACTTGAAACTTGAAAGGTTTTGCTACCTCATTTGTGGGACCAAAAATTTCTACAAACCCCATTTTCTAGGTAGAAAAGATCCACAACCACCCGTTGTGGGACCCAAAGTATCCATATATTTCAATCGCTGGGCTTACAAATGAGGAGTCATAAAGGACACACAAGCCATATTTGGAAGTAAAAGGATCTAGAACCCCCATTTGCAATACCTAAAGGATTGACAAATTTCAGCAATAGGACTTGCAAAGGTGTTGTATCCCTTATTTGTGGGAATTGCAAAGGATCTACAAGCCCCATTGCAGGGTTACAAGAACCACAACATTCATTTGTGGGTCTTATAAATCGTCCATAATTCCCCTTTACAAGTTAGGAAGAGGGTCATAAGAGTCTCTGACATGAAATTGGCCCTAATGTAGTAAACCCAATACAACTTTGTCATACTGTATCAAATACTTGTGCCATATTTTTGCCTAACAATAGATTAAAAAATGCATCTAATGGAGGTTGTTGTAGGTTAAAATTTGCAAATAATTAATAATTCAACTCGAGAGTTGACTCACTGATTAAACTTCATCAAGTGAAAAATTAACTTGTAGTAGTGTTGAAATTAATGTAGTTGCAAGATCCATTCTCCGGAGGATGGAAAAGACCCTAGCTATGGACTAGGGCCCCTAGCACATTCCTGGGCTTTCTTGGTATGAGACCAAGCAGTGAGAGCCATGGCAAAAGACCCTAGTGAGGGCCCCCAGTATATGACTGGGGTTCTTGGTCTTGGACCAAGCAATAAGTCCCTAGATGTGTTTAGGGCCCCTGGATGTGTTCCAGGGAATCCTTGCCAGGTGCTTGGATTGATCCTTTGATATGTTCCTTGGTGGTTGATATAAGTCCCTAGATCTGTCTAGGGCCCCTGGATGTGTTCCAGGGAATCCTTGCCCGGTTCTTGGATTGATCCTTGGATATGTTCCTTGGTGGTTGATATAAGTCCCTAGATGTGTTTAGGGCCCCTGGATGTGTTCCAGGGAATCCTTGCCCGGTGCTTGGATTGATCCTTGGATGTGTTCCATGGGATCCTTGTCGAGTGCTTGGATTGATCCTTGGATGTGTTCCATGGGATCCTTGCCCGATGCTTGGATTGATCCTTGGATATGTTCCTTGGTGGTTGATATAAGTCCCTAGATGTGTCTAGGGCCCTTGGATGTGTTCCAGGGAATCCTTTCCTGGTGCTTGGATTGATCCTTGGATATGT